>VXBL01003106.1:525764-539695 GCA_013400195.1 Aramus guarauna
AAAAAAAAAAAAAAAGCCACATCAGACTTGATCAAAATACAGCTAATAACTACCCTTGGCTACTCTAGCAATGAGCTTTGAGTGTCAGTCTTCCATTTTTCTCGGCAAACCTTCTCTAAACTCCTATGCGGAAAGAAAGGGAAAGCAAAGCTGCATATCCTTTGAACAGAACAGCTGCCATAAACTGTCAGGACGTTTGCCATAACCCACTGAAGGATCACGAGACAGGTGTGGAAAACCACAGACCATCATCCTTTGTCTGAGGCACTGAAGCTGCTCCAGAGGCATACCGTATTGACAAATGTACCAGTGGAGAGGGTCTTTAGGCACCACTGCAACTCGAATTATCTTCCAGGAAGCAGAGCACAGAGTAAGGAAACAACAGTACAGACCAGATTCATCACACTCACACGTTAGTCTCTTCCTGTTTTGTTAGTGGTAAAAGGATACTCTTGGCAATTCAAATTGCCATGGTAATACTACGGAAAGCATTTCATATGCATTAACTGCCTATCCACTGTAAAGAACTGACATACGATATAATTACAGATTTTAAACGGGGCTTGTGGGATCTAATATCCCTGCTACAGTCAGTAGCAGCGTTCCATTATTCTGTGCTTGTCCCTGTTGTCTGGGAAAAAAAACAAAACACACACCCATATTCTTTGCTCAGTCAGGTGGAAGCCCTTAAACTCATTTAATCTTTGTATTTTGTATTTTTTTTCTTTTTCTTAAGTCTAGCCACTGCATAAGTCTTCCCCCCCCCCCCCACAAAAAAACAAAANNNNAATAAAACATAAAGTAATACATAATCATTTTAATGCTATTCTTAGTATAACTCCATTTTATTAATTTTATTCATTTTATTAAAAATATGAAAAAAATAAGCTTAAGGGGAAATATGTATGCAAATAACTTCCACCCATATCTAATTCAATCAGTCAAATAAGAAACTCTTGTGGAAAAGCCATCAACTTTTACTCAAGAATGTCATTGATGACCAAATAGAAAAATGTTCACATTAACACAGAAAATCAACATTTTATACAGGAGCGTGTGTAAATGAAATATATAGCCTGGAATTTACCATATGTTCCAGTATGGTTATGGATAACTGCACAGGGGAAGCAGGAGAAGGGAAGGAGTTCGGCTGAAGTGATTAAAGTGCACACATGAAAAAGACAAGTATTTTCTCAGCTGCAGCTGTGTTTTAGGTGGAGAGCACACACAAGGCTCTCTTCACTTTTTTTATTGGAATATTTAGGTGCTCGGGTAAAAGGAGGAAGTGGGATGGCTAAATGAATAGTGTGTGCTCACGAAGATTCAATCAAGGAATGGCAGCTCAAAACAATGAAGCCTCAGAAGCAGGCATAAAGGTTTAATAGTCCAAATGTTTGCACACGTGTACTTATGTCCAAAATTTAATCTGATAACCTGTCTTCAAGGTTTTCCAGTCCTTAGAGTTGAAAATGTCAATTTAGTGACCTGTTTAGCTTAATAGTTACTCAAATGCTATGAAAACCTACTGATACTGAAAATCCTTATTTCTACCATTATGCTTGCTCTTATAAAGATGACAGACATCGTATGTGAAAATATAGGATCTAATATATGGAAGAAAAGATGCCAAATGCTGCTAAGTGTCCTATAGTATCATTAGCTTATTCAGACTTACATCTCTTAGATTAAATCAATGCACTTAATGTTTAAAAGTCCTTTTGGATACAAATGGATTTGTTTAACATTTCTTTAAAAATTGTTTCCATGCACGTCTGATAAATATGCTGAATTTGCTGACTTCATTACCAGGAGTATCTTTATCTTTCAGTTTACCGACATTTGCTATTTCCTGCACAGAATGAAGTTGCACGCTAATGAGGGAAGCACACAGTCCTTTAGTCACATTACCTGTGACACTACCATTCAAGTGAGTTGGATGAGTCAGATAGAATTGAAAAGCAAATCTTCCTATTTAGGCAGGCAACATTTTTTCTCCAAAGAAAGTTAACTACAGCGTCAATTCTTTTTGAGCAGGATATTTTTCTAGAATTGCTTAATTCAGAAAGATACTGCTACAGCAAATACAATCAAATAGTGAATCAAGAAGTTTCAGGAAATTAGTCCCTGAAGTTCTTCACTTCTCTATAGATCCACCAGTGCCTTCCAGTTCAGCATGCTTTGAAGCCTGACCTGAAGGGAGCACCTCTGGTAGGAGGGGAAGGGTTTAGCTTTGCTCCTGAAGTGGAATCTATCCAATGTGAATATGCACTTCAGAACTGTAAATAATCATATCCATGTTTCTTAACCTTTTGATTTGGGAGGGTCTCAAAATTTCAAGGGGAAGAATTGGAAAAATCCTGCATGTACCTCTCCACCTTCCTCTCACTCCCAAGTAAGAAATGTTTCTCTAGTCTCTTAGGCCACATTCTGAAACCACGTTGCACAGAAAACTCTATAGAGCTAGAGTAAAAAGTGAGTAAAAATTCATTAAAGGCATTATGAGTTGGCCCTTTGTTAATTTGTTAATAAGCCATATACTTACTGCATAATGATTTCTATCTTAGACACACAGCAATCATCCAACACAACATGTTCTGTACTGCATTACGGCATCCCACAAGGTAATATAAGCCACAAGAATAATTGTATCATAATTCACATTGAGAAGCTTCATAGTTACATTTGATTCCAGAAAGATTAGGGCAACTCAGCAAGATTACTTAGCAGACAACTTAAGCTTATACAACATGTTCAAAGATTTGTGAACTTGAATTTTTTCCTAATATGTTTAATGTATGAAAAAATATTCCATATCTATTGTAATAATGTTTTATATTGTGATAATATTTCTGATCTATTTTTTCATCTTCCTACAGACCAACAAGAAGCTCAGAAAGAAACAGCAATTCTCCTTCTTGTTTTCTGTCTCACAGGTTTACAAGGAATAAAAGAATAGAGCAAAATCTTTTGAGTTATGTGGTTATTTTTATTCAGATGTATTCTACACTAATAGTCTGACACTTTCATAGCATCAAAGAAATAGTGTATTTTGCTACTGAAGCAGTTTACCTGGCAGTTTCTTTAATGGATTGGACACCTCCTTAACACCTACTGTTTCACAGGCCATATACACTATCACAAAATGCCACTAAATATTATGGTGCCTACTCTGCACGCCATAATCTGTAAGAAATCCATTATCATCTGTAGAAGTTATCTGGTAAGACCAGCAGGAGTACCTGTGGATTTCACATATTATATTATCAACGTATCACTTTATTAAATAGACCTGGAAAAGTGCTAATGCCGTGTGGCAAAGCACAGATTTAAAGTAATAAATTGGCATAAAAGCAAGAAATGGATAAAAATTCCACCATTTTTACTTTCTAACACTAATTGCTTTGATGGGATGAAGAAAATGCCCTCAAACCTATTACAATACATGCACTTCACCATAAATGATAAAGAAGACTAAATTAAGCTTACATGCCATGCAGCCTCATTTCTACTCTGCTAACACCTTAACGATGACACAGCATTGTATGACATGACTATGCAGCTTAAATGGCAAAAGACACAAAAGCAGAGACAAAAAGACACAGAACAATACGACCCATCTGCAACCCAGAACTCTTTGATGAGATCCTTCCCTTAAGCCCTGACTCCTAAATACAGGCATAGCATGCGCCTCTCTCCTGAAAAGATCAAGCAGCAGCTGATGTGGGAGCTCCTAATCTTACATCTCAGCCTTTTCTCCAGCAGGGTTTGCAAACAGAGGAATGTTAATAAAAGCTACATGCTAAATGTAGTCACTACATGAGTATTGCTAGCAACCAAGCAATGTGTGAGGGCAGTGAGGGCCTACAACAGAGGCAACAAGTGAGGACCCTGAAAACAGTCTTTAAAGGTATTGTGTACCCTCTAGTACTGCACTGCTATGAACTACAGGTGTTAATGTGTTTGGAAGATATGCTGTTGCTTTTTCCAGCAAAGAAACACGTCAGAGGAAAGCTGATGCATAAAGTCTGTCTCCCAAAGGAAGAGGTACCACAGGCGCTGAGCTCATCTAGAAAAAACACTGGAATCCAGGATCCAGCCATGCCGAAACAGAGAAGGCGATCCCAGCTGAAACACTAAGAGTATTCACCTTGTTTGTGGCTCTGCTGCAGAAAGCTTCTAGGAGAGCACATGCCCTTTAAAGTCTTATCCCATAAGCCTGAGAAAACTACAGTAGGAAACCACCCATCAGGAGAATATGATTAGAATGTAGTGACCCCTGGTGAAAGCAAAATAAAAGACTCAGAAGTACTTACCTATTTTAATAGATAATAGTTTTGTAAGAAAGTCTTCCTTTCTTGCATTGAAAACAGACCACTATCAGAGACACAACACTGAAACAACTAAGCTTTTGGTCCAATCTAGTGTAACAATCCCTGCAGTTTTGCCATTGCCGCTTATCCTGAAAATATTGCAGGGATTTCGCATTTGGATTATATGCTCTGAATTGGAAAGCTCATTATGATAAACAATATTTCCTATCCCTCCATCATTCCAATTGCAGTGACCACACCATTAAATACATCACAGCATACAAGTAGAAATTAAATTAACAAAGTTGAATCAGTATGATTTATAGCAAAAACATTCTATTTTCTCAAAGTCAAGAACACTCTCAGCATTCCTAAATTTAAAAATTAACATTAAGATATTAAAACAGTGAAAAAGTTCCCTTTCACCTACAACACTGTCATTACACAAATCGATGATTTATCGTGTTCTGTTACTCATAGTGCGTAAAAACATTGTATGTATGATAAAAATATTTTTTTTTCTTGCTTTTAGAACAGCACAATTAGTGAAATTACTCCCACAAGCTAAGAAACTCTCTTTATGCAAGGTCTTTTAAAATAAAAATAAAAATCTGTCTTTTGTAAACTACCATGGTGACCTCTCCTGGTAGAAAAATATATGACCTCTAACCATGAAACCACTGAATCAGATTAATCCTCAAAGGAGGAATTACACCTGGTCCACTTTATAGTTTATTTTTAATGCCATGTCCTTAAAGATCTAGATGCCATTAACAAATCAAAACTGACACACTAACTACTAGATCATTAATAAAACATAAAAGTCTCCTGCTGTACAGGCAAAAGCCTATACAAGAGGCTTCGGCAACTTTAAAAAAAAATATTTTTTCAATAGAACCACCTTAGAGTAAGATAAAATTATAACTGCCTATATTAGGGAATTAAAATTTGGGACAAAGTGAAAGGATAAAATGTTACCTAGGAGTGACACAATGAAGGAAGCCTCAAAAAACAGACAGACCTAAGCATATGCAGGCTTCGCTGCAAACATAGGGTTTTTTCCTTTTCTGGCATAAACTTTTTAAATAAAAGCAATTATTTTAATGAGAATTTTAAGCAAAAACATTCCTAAACACTCTATTATTTTTAATCTCAGTCACTTAGCTATTGTGATCTTGGACTCAGAAAACTTCAAGGTTTGCCTATGGTCATGCAGAAAGTCAGTGCTAATATATCAGCAACTCTTTGAGAGTAGCTCAAGACATTCTTTGCTTTTAACAACCACAACAATAACATTAACTAGTGAAAACACCTATATTTCTTCTACAATATGCACACAAACCTGAAAGAAAGCTTTATACATCAGGGAACAGACATGTCCATGTAAGTTTGATGACCTCTCAAAGAAGAAAATGGCTGAAGAAGAAGCATAACTTTAAACACTACAGTAAATAAGATTTTAGAGGATCATTCTTAGAACAAGGATTATAGAAGGAAGATTCACATGCAAGTTACACATATTAAAAGTCAAAAAGAACACTTAAGCAAGCAGAATTTTTGTAATGAAAGACATCATAAGCAATCGGCACTGATTTGATTGATCTGTTGAATTCACAGGGGACATTTCAACAAGTGAAAGCAAAAAGAAGTAAAATGGCTAGAACTCTGGGAAATATGGTCAATGGAAATAGAGTTGACATATGACAGGAAACCAAGTTAATGATAAAAATGCATCTATTTATTTTAAGAACAAGCAGATTAAAAGCAACTCTAGTATTTAAAGACTAACTTTTTCTTCTTTTAATTATTTATTACCAAACAATCTATAAATATATCAGTAAAGAACTGAAGTATGAAATTACTTCAAGCAGGTAGGGTTTCCAATTAAAAAGAAATAATACTATGCCTGTTCTCTTAATTTCTCAGAATATGCATTTTGAAAGAATTTGGCATTAAAGAAAGAATAACAAGCAACAGGTAAGGATTATGGAACAAAAAGACACCTGTCAGGTTTTGCCTTCCTCCCGATGAACACTCTTCAAGAGCCAGGTTCCTGTCAGCAAAGTGCATGGGGACACAGCTCTGCAGATCAGACAGGAATCATAAACTCATTCTGCACTCAATCGCATGATATTTAAGGAGCACTTATAAAAACCATTGGGAAGGTAGCAGATAAACACAAGTAATAATTAGGAGTCAGTTCTATCAAAGACAGAAGGTGAACAGTGTTGACTCAAGATTACGTATTGATTGCAGGAAATCCCATAATCACTGTTATTGACTTGTATTTGGAAGAAGTTATTAAAAAGGCAAGCGAACCCTGACAAATATCTCCATGTCTGCCAAAAGTGTCTACAGAGGAAGTAGGGAAAGAAAAAAGAAAAAAAAAAAAAGCTATTTAACAGGGTTTTTTCTTCCTTGGTGTGGAAGAAAGTATTAATCCATTTTTTAAAACAAATTTTAAACCAGTTCCAAATTCTGATGCTCACATGCCTGTTGAGAACTGGCTTTACCATGTGGTCTACAAAAAGGCAAGAGAGCCATATTACCTCCCCTACCCCCAAACTGTAACTCTTACAACATACCATACATCCTGGTGACCCACCTTCTGGTATTCAGGCATGGTATGATGCGTGAGGCTGTATCACAAATTCATAAACACCATCCTGGACAGGATTATTTCAGAAACTTGTTTTTAGTATACAATAGAACAAGTTCTCTCTTTTCAACAGTCTCAGTTACAGAATTGCCCATAGTCATCCCTCACACTGCTCTTCTGGCTCACTATGTTGCTCAGTTTTGCCAATTTGTTCTTAAAAGACTTAAGAGGCATGACAGACTTCTTCCAGAAGCACACTTAGTGCACCCAATCATGATCTGACACCAGGCCACTAAAGGTGACATCATGGTGGAAGTTCTTCACAGACCATGTGATCAGGATAAGAAGGCAAAGTTCTTCTTTAAAGAACTCAGGAAGGTTTCTAGACCATGCTCTGATTCTTACAGAGGACTTTAACTCAGCTAGCACCTATTTGAAGAGCAACACAGTGAGATGCAAGCAATCCAAGAGATTTCTGGAGTGTTTCAGGAGTAACTTTTAGATACAGGTATTGAGTGGGCAACTGGGAATGACAGCTGGATCTGCTCTTCAGATACACAAGGAAAAAATAGTTGGGGATATAATAATCAGTGACAATGCCCTGGATGTAGCATTCAAGAAATAATGTCATTCAAGGTTCTGAAGGGAGTACAGACCCTACACTTCAGGAAAGAAAATTTCCAACAATTCAGGGAACTGATAGGTGGGAGATAGATCGGAAGGGTCAAAAAGCTCAGAATAGGCAGCAGGTCTTTAAAGACAACCTCCTCCAACATCTGCGGGAGCTGATAAGAGAGGCAGGCAGGGCAAGTTTGGAAGGCAAATGGTAATGTAGTATTGCCTTAAGCGTTGCAAACAATGGCATGTTCCATTATGCTTGCTTCCCCAGACATTGGACAAGAACTGTCCAGCAGATCCTAAATATTGATGGATAAACCAGTGAAAAAGCTCCCAACAGTACAAATCTAGAACCAAGGAACCTAGAGATTCCTTATCATACCACAGTACACGTAGCAATCTGAATAAAAAACAACTGCAAGTGCATTTAAGCTTTGTGGATTGTGAAATTATGTGTTGTTCTATCTAGAAGTCTTGTGATCCATTTTAAACACTATTTGAAACTCTAAGCTTCTCTCTGCAAGTATAAAACAATCAGGAGGATTTATGTTCTTCACTATCTATTCTGTTGGTGTTTATCAGCGTGATTCATTGTGCCAATGCTACTGTCACTTCTCTCATTTGCTGGCTTGCTAAATAGTCAGAGGAGGAAAAAACCCAAAACCCAAACCAGGAATTACCAAAGATCATACAATGTATTTACATGGAAAAATTAAATTAGATTATCTCCAACAGAGCTGGGAAAAACCCTTCCAAGATCAGTGGCATGAATACACAAAATATTTGATAGTATGAGAAGAAAAATCTCCTGCAAATGGCAGCATTTGCAAGTTTAAGACAAGCATTTTCACCAGTCCTACTACCACAGAAGTAAACTGATTTTACCAGTGATGATCACACGGTGATTTCAATGTTGTCTTTTCTTCATGAATGCAAAGAACAGAAATTTCCTTTAAGCTCAAGTAAGGACATCAAATAGAGCAATTTACAGCATTTGGGGAGGCAGAACATCTTGATGCCTGTATCAGACACTGTGGCTATGCAATATTGTCAATAGTCTCAAAGATGGACGGATTGGCCTTAACATTCAAACGCAGAGCCAAAGAGTCACATTTTTCTCCTCCAGAATTCACTTGAATTTTCAGAGACTTGAAAACACATGCTTGGGGTTGGGGAGGGAGTAAGGGTTTGGGGCTTTTTTTACTTTAAGTTCCAGCAACTGCTTCTTTAGCCCCTTTATTTCATTCAAGCTACAAACACTGCTTTGGAGGGCCTTCTATATCAAGAATATTTTCTCTCCTTGGTATATTCCTTGGTATATAGCTTGTCTGAACGATGACAGGTTTCACACTTGACAAGAAATTTTCTTTAACCACTCAGATGTATTAAGAACATTAAAAAATTAAGTCTTTAAAATACGAGACTTTAGTGGCTTGGAACACATCTGCAGTTACATCTGTTACTAATGTGCCACATCTACCCCAGTGACACATATTATCCAAAATTGTGTTTGGCACATCATCTCACCCTCTAAGAAAATACAAAAACATTCAAGTGTCTACAAGTATCAAATGTTACCCTTTTTGTCAGGCCTTACCAACATTCAACATTACAATTTTGAAGTTGATCCTTCCCAACTGTTAATCTACCTCAATATAATGAAAAGCAGTTTTTCCACAAGTGGGAAAATACCACAAGTATCACATACTAGTATTTATTTGCTGCTTACACACTAACAGGGCTATACAAAGAATTACAGGTTCCTTCAGTCAGGACAGAAACAAATCAATTTCATTTTGAACTTGATCCAATAGATGCTTTCATCCAATTTTATTTTTCACCATACTGGCAGTCTCCAGCATTCTCAGTTTCAAGAGAGAGAGCAGAGTGGCATGGAAAGCAGAATACATGTGTTTTCATATTTAGGTGAGAGAAACTCTTTCTGGTTCCATGAACAGTCAGCTTTGGTATGAAGTTGATCAGAGTCGTGATCTGCTACAGAGTAAAGTGAGCAATGATCTCCAGACTTCCGTGGTGTTTGCACTCTCCTGGGTAAAATGAGAGATGCAGTTTGAAGTTCCTTCAGGTAAAGCTGGGGAGGAGAGAATTGCTCCAACCAGGAGTCTAACCATTTAGCTACTCAACCCGAGAAACCTTACAACTCTATGAAAAAGAACTACTTTAGTTAGCTCCAAAAGCAATCTTTCAAATATTGTAATTGAAGTGAATTTATTTCAGAGACTCACAGTTTTAAGACACATGCTTTCTAGGCAAGTGAACCTACAGTAGCCAGCAGAACAGCTAACCTCTGTCCCTCTAGGAAGGAAGCTAAGGAAACAGCAGGGAGGAAAATAAACTCAAGAAAGGTATCCTCCAGGGTAAGGCTGTATCACAAGGTGGCCAAGAAATTGTTCCAGCACTGCCACTGACTATGCATGATTCATTTGTTAGATGATAACATCATTTAAAAATAGCTGGTAATGCTATGTGGGGAAGTATGTGAACCACACATCTGTCTTCATCTAGTTATTTTTTGTCCAATAATAATATGTGTCTACACATGCACATACCATCTACACACACACACACACAAAAATTCAGCTAAGCATTGAATCCTTGCCAGTATTACTGTTTCTGGTGGTGATTTTACTGACTGATAATCAGTCTACATGCCTCAGTGAGTATGAGAAGACTACATGTGATTGGCAGAATACTGCACTTTGACACTGAATATGGCTTAAAGCCAAGCAATATTTGTTACAGGATTAACATTAATCGAAATCCCCAAATAACTCAGGGATCCTAATGATGGCTTAGTCAATTGCACGCAAAAGCTGCATATACTAATGTAGTCTAAGCCACAGGAATAAGTAATGGATTTTTATTTTCAAACCAGATGGAAAACCAAAATCCATCACATTAGAAGTCACCACTTAGCAAAAAAGAAGTTACAACAAGAATTCTGAGATTATCACACATTGAGATCAGAGGATTTGAGTGGCTAAAACACAGATATTGTGAGCAACTCTTCAAAAGTGTTTTACTCCATTTTTATCAAGGATGCTTCATTGCCATTCTTAACTTTCTACTGGTAAAGAAGGGCATGGGGAACAAAGGAGGAACATTGGCTAGAGTCATGCGAATTATTCATACTTTTATTTCCCACCTTACTTCAAATTAACACTTAAAAATATTGTACATACACTGCAACAGTTTATAGATGGTTGCTGGATGTGATCTGACATTTTTAAGAGACTTAATAGCTCAGGATTGGTAACACAGTTAAGGTACATTTCTGTACCTCTGTAAATTAGCCACTCCAATGATAAAAAAAATTTGTTTCCCTGGCTACTGGGAAAACAATAAGTCACCTCTGTATACCTCCAAATGAGCAGATTTTTCTATCATAACATCTGTAGCTTAAATGACTACTTAGGATCCTAATAGCAAGAAAAGGATATTAGATAAGCAACACGATGTCTTTATGCTTTTGCAAAATACAATGTACAAAACAATGTATGCTCAAGAAGAACCTGGCACCCTACTGCTAACAGCCACCACAGTTAACAGCACTAACTTCAAAGCAAAATTACTGGTACCTAGAAGTGTGATAGAAGCTCTTCCTTCCTGTTCTGTATACTGGCAAACTAGTCTGACAGAAATCACTTACCCCCAAGATTCAGATACTTCTGAAGAGCATGGTTCTTGCCCAAATTTTTGCCATAAGACTTAGAAGATATATGTTTTAAAATTACATTCCTGCCTATAAAATATCCTGTTCCACACTGCATAAGACTGATGAACACCAGTTATCCACAATAAAAGCTACAGGGTACAGTTTCATACCTTGTGAAAAGTATATAAAACCTGTTAGTCTATCAAGTAGTCTCATAGTTTACAGATCTAGAAAATAATCATCACTATTAAACTATGGCCTTCCTTTAATGAAAGCAGGTGATATTTTAAATATCCTGGTAGCTTTCACTGAAGATTTTTAACAGTTATCTCCCTTGTTTACTTAAAGCAATTTAGATTTAGCCAAACTGATGAGAGTCTTTCCCAAAAAAGTTCACTCACCATCCAGAAAAGGGTCCCAGTGGCAAATTCAGAATAATGCTCTATAGTAGACAGTACACTGAATATTAAACAAATCAGCACCAAGAGAAATCTGTAAAAAGAAAACAGTGTTTAGTGACTCATCAAGTTGAACTGTAAAATCTAGATTTATTTTAGCTCTCTCATTCACATAACTATTTTCATCACAAGTACTTTGTGTTTAATCAGTTCATTCTTCCTAGTCAAGTGAGTATCATCATTTTGTATTCAATAACTTTTAACAAACATCAACTAAATAGGACAGAAAGGCTGAACACAGTTAAATCAGTATGTAAAATTCACATTATCGAGTATAATTTCCCACAGAAGCTTATCATAGTGACTGTTTCATGTTTCAGTGATCGCTATATAACTTGTGCTGCAGTAGAAAGGTATCATAATTGACAATGCACTAATTAAAGTAGAATTAGATATATAACTGGAATGATGAACAGTAATTTCAAAGAAAAAATGTTCCATTAAATGCATTCCATAAATTCAAAAAATATGTAAATACAGAATAAACAGCTACTACCAGGGTATTCCTAGTATCACCATGCAGATCAAGAAAAAAATTCAGAAGTCTCAAAATATATACTCCTGTCCCAAAAAAAATAGTTTAAAAAAGCAAAACCGAAAAGTCATGAAAATTGGAAAACAAAATGTGCAATTGAATCCTAGTTGATTAAATGCTTCAATGCCGGCAGAATACTCATTACTTCAATGCGTAAAATGTCTCTGCCATCTTTCCACCATTGGTAACATGTTAAATATTTAAACAACTGGTGAAAATAAATGATGTATGAAGAATTCTGATGGACAGAAAGACAGATTTTTGATATGTTTGCACTACAGTTTTCACCATCATGCCGAAAACAAGAGAAAAATAAGAAAACTGAAATTTCTCCCACTAACAGCCAGAAACATTCCCTCTTGTGTACCAGCTCGCTTAGCTGTCATTTCCTCTAATTCCATGCCAAAAGGCTGTATCTAAACTCCTAAACTCCCAAACCAACAATTAAAACCTTAACAGTCCTGCTTGGGATGAGACATTTTACCCTTCTTAAAAAGATAAACACTACTGACAAGGCTAGTTCAAGAACTTTAAAGCAAATGACAGACTAGCAGCCCTGGTGGGTATGTTTTTAAGATTGTGAGATTTCATCAAACAGATATAAACACATTAACTACACTTAGTGTGTTTTGGGGACTTCTACATGAAAAATATAGGAGGAAAAGCTTATCAGAATGGGCAAAAATTCACATTCAACCTAGAGACCAGTGACAAGACAAATTCCTGAGGAGTCTATCCAGGGACTTGCCCTGGTCAACATTTTTTATAAGTGCTCCAGAAGAGGAGATGAAATGCACCTCATCAAGTCCACACACGACACCAAACCAGGGGTTCAGTCAATAAACCTGAGAGCAGAGCTACCGGCTAGAGGTGCCTGGACAGGCTAAGGAACAGGCCTACAGGAATCTCATAAAACTCAACATGAACAAATGTCAAGTCCTGCACATGGTATGGGGCAGGCCCAAACCCACATAGGATGAAGACTGCCCATATCTTGGACTGCATCCACTGTAGCCCTGCCAGCATGTGAAGGGCAGTGATGGTTCCCTTTTGTCAGGCTGCACCTGGGGTAGTGCACACAGATAGGGCCAGGCCACAGCACAGACATGATAAAGCAGAGGGAGCCTGGTGGAGGGCAAAAGCAGCATGAGGACAACCCTGACCCAGCATGAGCAGGGAGAGGTGCCACTACCCTAAAGGCAGGGGAAGACCTGACCCTACTGCCCACCCTCTGTCCCACTTACCCAAAAGTCCTGTACATCTTCCAGTCATCTCACCTGTTCTTTTTATCTCTTTCTGCCCCTGGGGGTTGCCATTTTGTAAAACATCATACACCACTTGTTCACAGACTGCCCTGTGACTGGCTGATAGGACCAGCTGCCTCTTCCTGTCTACATCAGAAAGGCATCAGAGCGGGATGCTCCTGCCTATGATATACAAGGAGACTCAAATTTTTTATGTCATACCCCACGTTTTCATACTTCTCTGTGATTGGATGGTTGCCACTTTTTTGAAACTGTCATACCACCCTTTGCTCATTTCCTTTGGGCCAGGAAGTGCTCGTATAAATATATAGAGTTTAAAAAAGCAAACCTATGTATATACACCATTGTATATACATAGGTTTCTACATATAAAGATAGATATACATAATATATAGACAGTAGAATATAGAATTGTGGTGGGTTGACCTTGGCTGGCTGCCAGACACCCACCCAGCTGCTCTCTCACTCAG
>VXBL01003106.1:540590-589072 GCA_013400195.1 Aramus guarauna
AAATAAATAAATGTATAAAGGAGTTTACAAATAGGCATAATATGTCACTTATTTACTCACAGATGCACTTTATAGATATATATGTACACACACGATAGACTATATATATCTGTGTATATATATGCAGATATCAGGGAGCAGTGACAGTGAAGCAGTGACAGTAAAGCTACTCCACTGAAGTCAGGCACAGGCAAGGCCATGCCCTAACTCACCAGGTTTCAGATTTTCAGTACTGAGGGCTGAGGTGGTGAGAGCAACCAGTCCCATCAGCCTCTCGGTGGTTTGCCATACAGGGTGAGTAGGGAGGCAGGCCCAGCGTCCATTCAAGAAGCCCAGGCAAGAACTACAAGGGACATGACTGTAACATTGGTCCAAGGACAGGGATTGGTGCTAGACTAGAGACAAAGCTACCTACAACATAGATTCAGGTTTAGCTCTTGCAAAGAACTACTTGTGCATGGAAACACCCAGAATACATGTTTGCCTCAGATGAAGGGTAGACTGAGCCAATATTCTTTATGCAGCACATTCAAATCATAACTAGAACCAGGGAAAACAGGAGAATGCTAGTATCTGTGGGCACACAAGGGCCCTTCATCTTTCCCCTTCCTCTTGTAGGAATGCTTCAGATTTTTAGACTGCCTCAGGATCCCCAGGAACACTGAACAGAGCATAATGAGCACTGAAAACAATTCTCATTCACGCAACTGGTATGCTTGGTCCAGTCACTCACACACTGGAAGTCAACTGCACATACATGCTAACCCAGGCAAAGAGGGACAGCTGTTTCTCAGCTGCCACGCAGACAACAGCCGACTTTGTTCAAGCCTAACATTGGATTTGAAGAGATAAAAAATCCAGCTTCCATTCATTTGGCTCTGGAAGGGCTCTGTCACTATTATCCACAAGTAGAGATTTGAGAAATTTTGGGCCACCTTTAATAACTGAATTTCTCAAGTGGTAGTTAGAGCTTGGCATGTACAACTGTCTCTGAATCAAGTTTGCATTTCTTCAGTATTTACCTATCCTGGTCCACACTATTAAGACTGACCTTTAACATGGATTATCCAAGTTCCTAATCAATTGACTAGTTGGGGATTTTTTTTAGCAGTACCCATGGACAGTGGGGTATTTCTAGTTCCTTTTGAGCTGAAGGCAGGGTGACAGTATATGATAGCTGGTTATGTAGCTGCTCCATTTGATATCTGCTGTTATGTGTTCTTGCGCTTAAATGGTATAATCTGATTAATATAGAAGTGTTTCAATAAGTTTTTAAAAATTCTTTCCTTGTGTACTTCAAGCTCTAAAAGGCTTATGTGTATCATAATTATAATTAATGTATGAGTGCAATTGTAATTCATATTAAAAGATATAGGATATAAATACAGAATTTCTAAAATAGTAGCAACCATAAGTGTACTATCATCAAGCATTTGTAACTGTAAAGCTGGAGGAATATTAATTGCAGTCTAGGAGTTATTTGAACCCTGGTCAGAGCAGCACAAAGCAAATTTCAAATAATACAGTAAAGCTATGCTGGTGGAAGTCACTGAACTTGTCTATAGCACCTAGTGGAGATTACAGAAGTTTTCAAGACAATACCAACTATACCAGCACTGTGGTGGAACCATCCATGTTCAGGCTTTTCATATAGCATAAATGAAATATAATTCTCTTAATACAGCTCAATATCTGAACTAATTATTAGCTCTTAGGGAACACTATGATTTGATCTGGTGCAATATTCTGCTAATAGGGCTATACTACTTTTTAGTCCCAAACTAGGCCCTGTGTACAGTGTATCTATACATGGAAGTGTTAGATACAAACTCAGCTGTCGTTAACTCAGACTTTTCAGTGCTGCTCTCCACTCTATGCTGTTGAAACTCCCTCTTTCATCTCTATGAATACCAGGATTTTTCATTTACTCTTCTATTCTCTAGATTCTCAGCAGAACACATGAGGAAAGCCACACAATTAACATATTATGCTTTGTAAACTCAGAAGAAAAAGGGAGTTGAAAATTGTCAGAATAGGAGCTTTAATATCTAAAGTCAAAGGGAAAGCATGATGCAAGAGAAACTGAAGTAACCAAGTTTCTTACCAGAAACGTTAGGTAAAAAAATAAAATAAAATTAAAATAAAATAAAATCCCCATCTTTTTAATGTGGTTGTTTCTTGAAACCAAGATAGAGTCCAAATTCAGCATGTGACCCTTTCTAATAAAATTGGAGAATCATTCATTACATGAAGCAAAACTATACACTTTTGTAGACTAAAGAATATGAATGAGTCTTTAGGTCAATATCAAGCAGCTAAGTTAGCACAT
Source organism: Aramus guarauna (assembly GCA_013400195.1). Lineage (NCBI taxonomy): Eukaryota > Metazoa > Chordata > Aves > Gruiformes > Aramidae > Aramus > Aramus guarauna. The sequence goes on from VXBL01003106.1 coordinate 542,920, forward strand.
TTATATTTAATGTTTCAGTGTTTCCCAAGGCATTCGAGCACAGCCAGGAGATCAAGGTCAGAGATGCCTCTCCTTCGCTCAGCGCTAGTGAGGCTGTGCTGGGAGGGCTGGGCCCTAGTGTGGGCTCCCCAGTGCCTGCAGGCAGGGACACCAGGGAGCGACTCCGGCAGAGGGTCCCCAGAATGCGGCCAGGCCTGGAGCACATGGCCTGCATGGGGAGACCAACAGCCAACAGCACTTCCCATGACGCAAAAGCAGCCTTTCTCTCTGGCAAGGAAAATAGCCCACAGGAACAGTCCCAAGGAGAACAGCCCTCAGTCCATCAACCCCCTGCCTTTCCATAGTGGGGCAACCTCTGCTCCACAGCCTCACTTTGGGTAGAACCAGATATTTTCCTCCCCTCAGGGTGGACACCAAGCCACCGCACCCTGGTGTCAGCAGCAATCCCACTGAAGCCATTCTGAGGCCGTTACAGGAAGGGCCTACAGTGGTGGGGGGAGACTGCCACAGGAATCTTGGTGTCCCTCCCTGCTCAGCAAAAGGTTTCTGGAAGCTATGAGTCAGATGGGATAACTGTGGGAGAGCAGAAAGGACACAGAGGAGGAGGAGCAAGGTGGGGAAAACTGCAAGGGACAAACAAGCTTGCTTCTTCCAAGCTGTAGCAGCCCTGCAGCCCATCCAAGACAACTCACCCCAAGACAAACTGATGGTTTTGGATGAACTGGAGGGGTAGCCACTGCCATAACGTGTCACCATGACTGAGGTCCCCTCAAGAAGAGGAAGCAACGGATGACTTAGCAAGATGGCCATCACCTCTCCTCCCCACCAGCGTGGGGTCAGTTGCCTCAGGAAAATCACCATGGCTCAGTCAGTATCTACTTGCAAGGATCAGCATACTGAGCAGCAGTGGCAAAGGCTCTTGTCCACTGCCAGAACTGGGACAGGGATGTCACCTGGATGACAGCTATTGCTTCTGTTTCTCTTGTATCCCGTTAGGGGTTATTCAGGGGGGACAGCGCACCTAGCACAGGCCTTGCACAGTCACTGGAAACCATCATCATCTCACCTGACTTTCCTTCCCCACCACCTCTCCATTTCTCTCCATCACTTAATGACAACACAATTTCTTTAGTGTCCTCACCCATAAGTTTCTGACACCTATTTGCACTTTAAAAAGTTCTCTACCAATTATTTACTGTTACAGTATAATTACTGTGTAGTTGCTGAAGAGCTAGTCAAAGTACACATACTTTATAGTTACTGTTTTTTATAAAGTGGAAAACCATATCTGCACAGGACAACTCTATGTAATGCTCATATCAGGAATTTGTGTGATTAGATTCTGTTCTTAGTTTATTTTTAAATATTTCTGTCAGCTACAGGCGTGAAAGTTATTTATTTGAACTTTTAGTCTCCCTCCAAACCTTATTTAAGTGATGGGTAGCAAATGGTACATCTCTAATTTGCTGAAACATTAGCTATCTTGGTGAGAGAGTTTACACTGGCAGCCCAGGCACTTAATGTGTAAGTTTAGTTACTATAAAACAATTATGGCTATGGGCTTCTTGTAAATCAGTACTGTGAAACAGAAGGGAAAAAGATCATCTAGATAGATATATTTTTAAAATTCTTGCAGTGATGAGCTTGAAGGGATAATGGCTCCTCTCTGTTTATTCTGAACTGTGAGCTCTGCTGGGATAAGAACAACAATCCACCACTATGTATTTTGTTTCAGATATTACTGTAAGGTAGATTCTCAGATGCTTTCAGGTAAGTGTGGTACTATGATATTGTAAGATGATAACTAAAAAGAAATTAGCACTAATGCTTATCATATAAGTTTGGGGGTTCTACAGAAGTAAAGGACTAATGAGTCTAAATTATTTGTTTAGCAAAACTTAGGGATTCAGAAACCAAACCCTTGAAAACCAGACATGAAATTCCCCTATGCATGCTACAGGAACCAGGAAGCAATAATAACTGCCATTCTTTCCAGTTTTGTAAATCATAATTTACAAGGAATTAGACAGAATGCTGATGTTTATTATAATGCTTAAAGTTAATTCTCTATGGTACTTTTTTTTGTTTTCATCACCTTAATAAACATTTTAAATTGTTTTCATATCTACCTGATTTGTTTCAGTACAAATCAAAATTTAGGATTTAAAACATTACTCCTATCTAACACAAAACAGAAAATGGTGTTCCTTTTGTTTTTTTTTAAAAAAATATAATGGGAATATAATAGAAAAGGAACTCTATAAATTGAGTAAAGTCCATGTGAAGGATGACTTTACCATGCCATGTAACAGAAGAATGATTAAGAAAAGTGTTCTCATAAACTGTAATGTTTGTGAGCTCTTCTTGCAGGTAGCTTTTATTTCCAGTATTCAGCTGCTGCTACAAATCACAGTAAATATGTGGTCAATTCCCAGTTCCTCTTGTCTGGAGCTGCCAATGGACTCAGTTATCAGCACCCTGCTCTTCCCACTCTACTTGGTTGCTGAGGATTAAAACAGGCACCTTGATGGTGAAGGACACTGTCCCTGCTTATGGTGGGGTCAGCCTCTGTTCCTAGTTCGCTCCCTCTCACGGAGTAGCCCTGACCTTGGTGCACCCAGACAAACCCATAGGAAACAGCAGCAGAAAGAGATTATTATGCAGAGTCGCAGGAATAAGTGAGGAAACACGTTTATCATGCTTCCTGGAAATTAAAATCTGATTTCTCTGAGTCTGTCGTATTCAGGAAGCTGTTTCACCATTTCTGATGGTCTTAAAGAAAAATGTGTTTGTGGTGGGCATCTTAATGATTTCTAGTTCTTCATTAATGGCAAATACCTGGGGCTGAAATGTCTTTAGAAAAAAAAATAAGAGTGAAAAGTAGAAGAGATCCAGGTAACACATCTTAAAGCTATCAGCGCTTCTAGCACAGGACAGATCTTGGCCACAGTCTCATGATTTACTAATTACAAAGCCAATCACTCAATCCTGCTACTTCTTTTGCCTCAACATACACATATTGCTGAGCATATTATTCAGGAGTTTTACTTCCAGCTCAAAATGTTTATCTCTTTGAAAATGGTGGTATGTTATAGGGAGTAGAGAGATCTGTCTAAGTCGTAATAAAACTGCTATCCTGCTTTAATGAGCCACTGCACTGACCAAAGATAAGCCAGCCAGCAGAGGGGGCAAAAGTCCCACTGTCTTCCCATAAGCACTATTACTGGAGAGCAATATTAAAAATAAATAAATAAAATTAAATTAAAAAAAAAAAATCAGAGCAAAGCATTGAGAACAAGAGACTCTAAAACACAAGCCAGCCTTTGTCAATGGAAAAGAGCAAGCTGATAAGAAGTTTACAGCATAAGTGTATTGCCAGTGGCCAATACTAGAAGAGTCTAGTCATGGGGTTATGCAAATATTTAGGCTTTCCTTAACACAGTAGAACTGCTTTCCATGTAAAAAAAAAAATACAGATATAACATTAAGGTACCCAGGGTTATCAGATTCTCCTTTTCTTATTACATTTAATACAAGAGGAATACTTAAGTACACAGAAGCCTTCATAGGCACTGAGTACCCCACTCTGTTAGATGCTGTGCTCCATCAGGCAGTTTCTTCACCTAGACAAGCTTTTACTTCCAATTAGCAATCCCAGTGATGAGTAAATGGAGAAAGACACAGAGAGGTGAACAGACTTGTCCATATATTAGGACAGTGTTAAAAGCATAGAACTTGGATCTCTTAAAGCACAGACCATCATCCAGTCTATAGTCACAGGAACTTGGCCAGTCCCTGAAATAACCACAGATCACCACATCAAACAACTCAAGCATACACTTACCAAGCACTCCTTGCAACTAGTCAGTCTGTTTGTTCTCATCTTTCTTATGAGACTGCTATTCCCTTCCCACCATTGTTACAGATCTTATTTCTAGGCAAAATGCACGTATAAAGGTGTGAAGCTTCCTCTGAGTACACAAGCCCCTTCATTTCTTCCAGATCCCTGCCATTTCAGCCACCTCCTTTCAAAATCCCTTTGCCTGCTTTTGCTGTCATCACTAGTAATAAATAAAAAGTCAGGGGTAATTCACATTCTAAGTATTGTCTATCAAGTTACTGAAGATGACAGTGCACTTTACACCTTGTCTCCTTTTCCATTCTAGGTTAAGCAAAGAGAAGAACTGGATATTCTTACATACCTTGCAGGTGGTATCACTACATCTTCAACTACATCTCCTATTAGGGCTCAGGGATAAATTGAGAAAAAGGTGATACAAAATGCAAAGATGTATGTGCATAATGATGTATAAGGGAGGATGATTGGTGCCATTTATTTACTAAGGGACCTAGAACTGTCCACAGGCTGCTAATGCAGCCTGCAAGTATTGTAACTTCCAGCTAATTGTTGCTTATCTCTCCTTCTCCTCTCCCACCCAACCTCCCAATTGTCCATTTCCAAAACGCTCATTAAAACCATTCAAAGGACCCCTTAAATTCAGTTAATTCATGGCACTACATATTCTGGCCAGTGAGTGTCACTCCTTCCCAGTGAATAACAAAGACATCATTTTGCTAGCACAGGATAGGCTAGCTATTCTGTGATAAAGTATCATATCCTCATATAAAATGCATGTATTTGAAATGTAGAATTACTGCTGATTACTTTTGATCATAAAAGATCAAGATTTGCTTTTTTCAAGAGGGGAAGGGTTAGCTTCAGAGCACCTGGATATATTTCAGTTTCAATAATCTTTCCCAAATCCACATCATAATGTAAAACCCTCCTGGTAATGTTAAGCAGAAAGTTTTTCTCTTTGTACATTACGCTATTAACAACTTCAAGCACTGAAGCGCCCACATCTGATGACTATGTTTGTCACTTTGCCAACTGGATGACATGACACAACGATACCTACACAGTGTATGAAAGTTAAAACTATTGGTGAAGACAGAGCTGAGACTGGCATTCAGAGCAAGGCAGGCAAGGGCAGTATCAGCTCTAAGCAGGATTAGACTACCATACTGTGTTATTCCAAGACAACTCAAAGCAGGGACAAACGGGCTAGAGACTCTTGACCTTGATTCCAAAAGATGAGAAATTATTACAGCCTGTTTATTGGAACCTGGAAGAATAACACGCCTGGCACAGAAAGAGTTTGGTAATGTCAGAAAGTCTGATACTCAGACTGCATGCCAGAAAACACAAGGAGAATTTAGCAACTAACACCATGATGGGGAAATGAGTGGTTTCTTTGTCCAATTGATAAAAAGTCATGCTAAACTGTGGTAAAAGTGAATGAACTGTAAGCATGAGGGCAGCTCACATGAGATGGATACAGACTAAGTTGCAATGAGGACAAAGTCAAAGATCACTGCAAACTAATCAGTGAGTAAGGAAATCAAGTTCCCTACAATTCCCAATAGCAAGAACAGCAACAACAACAAACCCACAAAAACAAAAGTAAGCAAGCTCAGTTCAAAGGCAGTATATGGAACCCTTTCTAATAAAAAACAAACAAACAAAACCCACAAAAAACTACCATGCACATGTAGGAGTGAAAAGCCCTACAAATAAAAAGGTTAGCAAAATTACTTAGTAATTACTTATGGAAGCCTTTATAAAAATACTGCTTCTTTAGCTACTGCTGGATTAAAGCATTTCTAAAATAGGTTGTAGCCCACAGCAGGAATGTATTTCCCTTCACATGCAAAATCTAACTAAGTGACGGCAGCACGTCTGCCCCTTGAGCTGAATTAGGGGACCTATGGCCAGCAGATGACCCAGACTGTGAAAGATCTTTTTGCTTCCCAATGTATTAGTGAGAGAAAGCACAAATCCCATGTCTGACCCAGTTTTGCCAGTACTGAATGGCTGCTAGCATGTGACTCTTCATTCAAAATAAGAATATTTTGGGGAGTGTGAGACAGACAAGTGTGTTAGAAATCAAGCCTGACTTAAGATTCTAAGAAATTAAGGGTAGGGGTCAGATTGAAGAACACAGCTGGGGACTATTCAGATATCAGTTCATTCCTTATGAAGAGAAAAAAGGCAAAAAGGAAAAGAAAAGATATGCCAATTTTAGTCTTTGTAACCTGTTTAAGATGGTCTTCTTATATACAAGAATTTCCATTCAGAACTATTATTTGATGCTTTTTACATCATTCTAAGCATGTAATATACACTTGGTCAAAGGGCTGGAGTGCTATATTTTCCTCTATAAAAAGTGAGAGTAATTCCACAAACTCTGGCAAAATGGAGGATTACAGGGGGAAGCTAATGTGTAAAATGGCCATGGCAAAATAAAATCTCTGACTCAAGTGCCTCAACCTGTCAATTGGGGTTTTGCTCGTTTGATATTTTCTTGTGCTTCTGTTGTCTTGTTTTGATGATAAAGATTCTTTTCTGTTCACGGTGTGTTTTCTCATCTAATTTCCTTCCACAGTTTTTGCAGCTAAAATGGCTGAATTTTAGACAGCAAATTCTGCACACCATTTTAGATGCCAAACAGGAGACAACAGGAACCTACTTTGCAGATAACACCTGCAGCTCACTTTTAATTTTAGAAGTAATGACCGTTTATGGTTATAACAGAAATTAGACTACAGGATAAATTATCAAGCTTAATATTACCAATATTAACACATTTTTATATCTTCGACTTTTTATTGGGACTAAAAATCATCAAGATTTATCCACATTTGGAGGGTTCTTTATCTGTCTTTTTATTTTTGATTTTTTAGACTTGAAACAGTGAAAGTTAAAAAAAATAATTAAATTTAAATAACTGTCCTGTTAATATAATATCAAATCTAGGAATCAGTACACTAAGAAAGATGTAAAACAGATTCAGATTTTTGTCTTGAATATCAAGATAAAATAAACGTATGAATCCCAAAATAGAACCACTGAAAGTGTTATTAGTTGTAACAAATTAACCACACTCATGTACATCAAAATAAAGTTAACCTTCTTACTAGCAAACTCATCTTGAGAAGCAGATGGTGCTTATTGCTTTCTGTATCCAAAAGTCAATTTTCATGCTCATGAGAGCTCATACTCAAATTAAATGCTGTGTATTTTTACATACCATAAAAAAGTGAGATTTACCTGTTGACTTCCTGATATGATAAAAAAATATATAAGAATTAAAATGTCTTTTGCCTGTATGTTGCAATGGCTATTTCAGAAGCTGTAAAACACACTGACAGCAGAATTTGCTCCTGACTTCAGCTCCGCTCCACAGCCTCCCACTTGGAAACATAATCTTAAAAATAATACACTGCATGTTGCCATTGTCCATCTGAATCTACAGAGAACCTGGAACAATGGAAAGGATGTCAGGGCTCTGAGGGCACCAACAGGCTCTGATTGCCCTGAGATCCATGAAGATCAACACAGTACCTTAGGTCTTCCTGCTAATGTCTTATCATGCACTTCCTACTAGCAACCCACTCCTGGCCCACAGTCATGGTACAATGACTACTTTGTGGAAACTTCAGTACCTCATCAGCTGGCAGGGCTATGGACCAGAGTAACATTCCTGGGAACTGGTAGACAACACGCATGAATCTAAACCAAAAGCTTTCTACAAGTCACCCTTCAAAACCAGACCTTTGCACAGTGCAGGGGCACACCTTGACAAGAACAGGGTTGCTTTTAGGGCTTTGAGTGCATCAACAGGCTGTATGTGCTCTGCTCAGCATTTTGGTATGCTCAGTGCCCTGGCAACATGTGTGATTACTTCCCAAGTTCACCTCAGGGCATGTCTACGCAAATGGTACTGAAGCTGAAACAGGTACTCCCAAGCTAGCTTTGAACTGGCTAGTCTGGGAACTGCTGATGGCAGACTGTCTCAGCACAGGTTAGCTGCCTAAAATGCTATATGTGCTTTCTAGTCTGCTGTGGTAGCAGTTTAACTAGATCTAGCTAGTTTAAAGTGAGTGTGCGTATGCTACCATGTCCTGGAGTAACATGTCATCAGGGAGAAGCTCAGGAAACCTGCAGTCCAATAGCTGTGCAATCTTGTCAGATGTTAGACAAAGCAGCATTTCTGCTCTCGAGTTCTCTTTACACCTACCATCTCCCTCCACATCTGCTGCTGCTAACTGCCTGCAGCTGTATCCTGCTCTGTGTCTTCCCTAGCACCACCTGACCAGTGCATCTTGCACTCTATATTCCCTGTGCTGTCCCACAGAACCATACAAAATAATCTGTGCTATCCCACAGAACCATACAAAGATAATGCCTAACTGTATGAAAATGAATAGCAACCATGCCATTTTTGCAGCTGTGTTCCACAGTCCTTTGTACATGCAACAAATCACTCTACACTGACAAAAACTATATTTTATTGTCCATTACATTTCGGGTATCACCAGGAAATACAGTAAATTTCATTCTTTTCATGAATAACATGAAAAAAAAATGTTTAGCAGGCATATACAGAATTAATTATTACACAGAAGATCCAGAATACAGAAACTTTTTTTTTTAAGTGTGTATAATCTCAGTAAAAAGCTCTGTCTTTCCACTACTATCTATCAGCTAAAAGTAGTGAACAAACCAAGACTTTCAGTTCTACTGCTCAGGTATGCACTCACCACGTGATAGTTTTCTATTGACTTCCTCCAGGCTCTGTGATGGTCTTATACCACCCAGTTTTGCGTCCCAGAAGATAGGTTACTCCAAATGCAAGAGATGCCTCAAACCGAGGCCTTCCCAATACCGAGAGCTCCTTTTTGATCAAAGCTCCCCAAAATGCTGGAAACCTCCCTCACTAGCAATGCTTTACATTTCAAACACAGCTGTTCTTCCTTTTTCCAAGTAATCCCAGACAGAGGGCATAGACCTGAGACAATCTTGCTATACAGTCTGTGGGCTGCTGCAACCTGTCATCTCCACGAGGACAGAAAAGCCTGCTGAAGTGAGTGGGAATGGCAAGTACCTAATTACTATTCCAACATGAAAGCAGATGTTCCCATGCTTTACTTGAAATGCTTAGACATTGAACTTGAATCATAAATTTCTGGTATTATCAGCCAGAGTCAGATAGACTGAAGATGGCAAAAGTAACAAGAGCATTTTAAGGTAGGTATAAAAACATATACAAAAACCAAAATGGTAGTTTCAGGCAGTGATCTTACAGTATAGAATTTCCCTTTCACTTAACACAGGTAGCCCTTGATGGGTGGGCACAACCTCAGTGTGAAGAAGCTGGGTGAGCAAGTGATATCTCTGTTATGACAAAAGAAGACAAGTACCAGAAACAAAGGTCAAGTCCTGCCTGCCCTCCAAGTAAATCCATACCCATAGAAACAAACAATCCTTGTGCACCTTCTTCTCTAATATAGTGGAATGGAATTTTATTCTCCCTCTGATATCTTTAAACCAGCAGTCAGCACATACTGTCTTTATATCTTTTTAATGTTACTATCCCTGTCATTGAGAGCCATGTCTGGAGCCATGCACCAGAATTCAAATTAGTTTTGAGAAGCCTAACCTTAAAGATTAGTGCCTAATTAATTGCCAGCTGGTCTGCAGAATCCAACAAGCTACAGCTCTGTTGCCTCTTAGACAATCAGGAAACCTCCTCGTAGATTGCTCCTAAAGCTTCTGGGATGCTAAACATAGCTCTAACCAATGACCTTTTTAAACACACTGTACAAAAAACCTTGGGTGAGCTCCACGTTCCCTATAAAGAGCAGGACAACAGTCAAATATATGGTACCACATACAAACCTTTAGCAAGACTCACCACTAAATATCACTGGTTCATCTTTAAGTCTTACTTTATGTTTTGGTTTGAGAGACAAGCTGCTCCTCAAAATGCAATAGCAAAGTCTACCAGCATTAACTTTTCAACAAGCAACTACCAGGTCCTGGGGGTCCCTAAATATTTCTGATTAGATTTCTGGGATACTTATAGGTAGGTATAAGTGGACAGGTGTGAGCTTAATATTGTTGGCTTGGGGTGAAAATACTTAAAGTTTGTCATGGGCAAATTTCCCTTTGCCCACCAGCTGCCAGTTTGGCGTTCTCTGCTAGCCGTACTCTTTCCTGCAACGGGCAGTTCTCTGTGCTGCAAAGGGGTGAAACCAGGTTGTGATTGTTTACTTGCTTGCAAGTAGTTATTTACATCAACAAAGAACACTCTCACTTGTTGGCATCTGTTAAGTGCCTAAAGGGAAGCAGCTGATAAGGAGACACAAATAATTACCAGCTAGTAGAGCTGGTCTACTCTTTCCTATCCTAAAAGAACTGAGGTGCTACTTTTTGTAGTCCTCTTTGAACCTTCCTGTGATTCCCAAGGATGTCAAGACATAGTTTTGGATATTGTTTCAGCAAATACTGTTTTCCTTTTCTACCATATAGCTGCTAAAAATAGAGAAGTATTTCCTCTCAAAATACCTGGCTTTTCTTTCCTTCAATTTTTTACTTTTCTGAAGATAGAAACTTACCCCAAATCACCTATTTGCAGATTTTCCCTCCCTCTCTCTATAAAAAGGGAAAAAAAAAAAAAAAAGTTTTACTTATTGGAAGAAAGAGGATAATCTGAGAATTTCTCATTTGGATTCAGATTTTCACTTAACAGAGTTCACACCAACAGAAGATGGAGGTGGTATCCTTTCCCAAGAGAGGTCTTGCTAATGTACACTAAATTTTAGTATTTCTTGATTTCTCCTAAATTCCTTAAGCCTCATGCATACAAAAGATACAACTTCTTTTTCATCTGTGTTTTTTAAGTCATCGCCCTTAAACCATGTCTTAACAAATTTAAGTAGGCAGTACTGGACAGTTGATCAACCAGGGTTAAAGATTGCAAATGAGTACCCTCTCTATGTCCTGATCTTCCTAAACTTTGCTTCATTTTGGAGAGCAGATAGTGCAACTGTAAACATATTTTTGTTGTTATTGTAGCCAGGGATGATTAATTGGCTATGAGCATGCTCTACTGAAGCCTACAAATGCTTAGAACTAGTGGGTTAACTACAACACTGACAGCAAAATGATGTGAAGTACTTTATCAAGGATGAACTCTTTCAAGGTCATGCTATAACAACCTCATTTTCCATGGAAGACAAGCCTAATGAAAGCTCTTACAGGAGAAGTATTAATCATTCCTACTTTTAGGTTTTGCACCAAATAATGCCATTTCTAGCAAAGACTATCTGTGCATGGGGGTTTTTTGTGTGTTTATATACTGCAGATAAGTGCATTTGAAGTGTTAATATATGAGATGGTTGTGGGAATGTTATCTCTGGAACAACAAAAAAGGGATGGGTGACGAGAGGACAAACTTATAAACTGGTAGACAGAGATATATTCCCTGGCAACCAAATACAAAATAGCAGCTTTGTGGCCTTTTGGGCTTGCCAAACTTAATTGACTCTGCAGCAACAACAATTATTACAGAAAAGGTATTGAAACCTATGCGCTGTAGTATTTAGATGCCTTGATCATGGGTCACAGATGTTTTTAACACAACCAGACGTGTCTTTCCCCTGCTGTACTCCTTCCTCAAAACTGAGTTTCTGTGACTTCATGATATGAAAACCCTTCAGCTAGATAATTGCAAATGGCTTATATATGTCTCCAGTTTAAATTATATCCAAATACCATTTTTTTTTAATTTCTTAGACTTTTTTTTTTTTAATCCTAACTACTGTTTGCTGTGAGATGTGGAGCCAAAATGTTTTGTTCTACTTATACACCAGAACACAAGAAATACAGTTGCTTCAGCTGGAGTTAAATTACAAGAAAAAGAGATTGGATTGCAGGTAATATGTCCAAGTAAATCTATGTGTAACTCCACTCATTGGAGCTTCAGCTTTTCTCTTGATGACAGACTATGGGGTTGTACAGTGGAGACTGACAGCTTTAAGGCAGTCTGTTGTTAGGGAGAATAAATGAGTTTAGCCAACAGAAAGTTATTTGAGGGGCTCCAGAGGCATGGGCTGCTTTTTATTCTAAGTGGTTATTCTGTGTCAGGAAAATTAAGGAGACAGTTTCCATTTTTCCATGCTATAAAAGTGCAAGATACTCTCATTCCTGAGCGCGTGAAGCACTTCACTTTCTTCTAAATGAGATTATACTGTCTTATGTTGAATAGCCATGTGCTTCTATAAAACATTCCTGCTTGTCTGAATAAAACCTCATTCCTGGTGTTTCCATATTTTTGTTATCCAAAGGAGTTTCTGACTAAGTCATAATGAGAAGTTTGTCCATTTGCCTTTGTAGGCAAGTTTTGATGTCCCTCAGTTCTCTCATAGACCTATTTCTAGGTTCCTGAGGCTTGATGTTTTATCAAAAGGTCTTGTGCTTATACGTATGTGATCATACACAAATTAGAGTTGGTTGGAAATTTTGGTAAAGGAACATTTTTTTCTGTTAAAAATACCAATATGTTAAAATTAGAAAGTAGTCTGGGGATGTGTTGGTTTTAGGAGAACTGGAGAAGGAGATCAGACAGGTTTTAATGGAAACTTGCCTAGCTTTGGACTCTACTAACAGGCAGCCTGCCTGGAAGGGAGTTTGGGCATATCTGAGACTGTTTTGCCTCAGAATAAAATATTTTCAGGGATTTTAAGCCTTCAACTAAAGGAAAATTCCACCTATAACATGAATATACTGAAGATATCTGTTTTCAGTTTTTTCTTCAGCTCATTCTAGGCTACATCCAGAAATGCCTGGTAGCCCAATTGCACATAACATGAATTTCTCCAGCTGGCTCCAATCAGAAGTAACTAGCTAATATTTCTACAACACCCAGAATCAAGCTTTCATTTTGGTTCTGTATGACTAAGACTTTCTAGAAGAGACTTAATCAGTTCTTTAAACATTGACAGAAACAGTTCATCATCATGAATTCATGATCAGTGTTCATGATTCTGATGCATTTATCATTGACCTTGACTGTGAGACAAAAAAAAAAAAAAATCAATAGGTTTCGATATGCGCTCTATGACACATCTCCACAGGGACAGGAAATTACTACTACGATTTACAAAGTAACACCAACCTCTTTGTAGTACTCACATTAACTAATGGTTCTTAAGTTCGGAATCAAAAAAGGGAAATAAATGCATAGAATGATGCTGTGCAAATACATCCAGTAATAAGTTAATGTCAGCTTGATTATCATGAAAACATCTGAAACACTTTCCTTCTTGAGTTTGATACCATGTGGAGTCCACAAGTTAATGAGCAATTGTAATGTTAAAATCAAGGAATATCTTTTTATTTTGCCAGTTTCTGTAAGAACAGAGAGTTTTTCCACAAAAGCATAGCCAAATTCCATCAGTAGCACCATATGAACGCCACACTACGGGATTTGTTTTCACTATAGAAACAAATGGTTTCACTATAGAAACAACATTAGCCTGTGGGGACATTAATGCATATTCATTGAACGGTCTATTACAAAACTGAGCTTCTAGAATAAGATGGATTGAATTTCTTACATAATTGATGGAAAAAGTCATCAATAATTTCAAAAAAATGAAAATAAAACTTATGTAGCCTGTGGCTTTGTGCCTTGTGGTTAGGTTATTCTGTGCCTAAACCGAAGTACACTCAGATCAAAGCTCTTCCTTAGGAAATTTCATAACATCTCTCTCCTGAAAAGACTTTTTGGTGCCAAACAATCTAATTGGGCTTAAAGTGAAGTGTTTTCATCTTTGGGGTTATTCATTTCTCTCTCCTCTACCCAAATGCTTATTTTAAGAAAACGTGAAGAAAATTAATATTTCTGACATCTCATTCTCTGTCAATATTAGTTGAAGCTTGCCAACTGGCTCAGAAGTTTTTGGTAAGGCACTTTCAGACAGACACGCTCAGACAGTGTGGTTGCATAAACCACATTTCCTTAGGAAGAGAGGCTAAAAATTTGTAAGTGTCCCCATGTATTTTTAGAACAGCCCAATCTTGGGACTTTACTTAATAATTCTGCTTAATATTCACCACCATTAACAACTTAAGCTGTTCCACCATATCACTCAGTTGAACATGCAACCCTAAGCAGTAAGAGGAACATTCCAAATTAACACAGTAATAGTTCTTGACTTTCTTCCATTTACTACTGCTCATCTTTTGGTACCTGAAGTTTATCATCATCAACAAGATATCAACTTAGTACCTCTCTGTAGCTAATACATACATGAAAAGTAGCTACTGTAGTTCTAAATTGGAAAACCTGTCAGTTCAATTTCTGTATAAAATATCCAAATAACTAAGTCTTATGCTGACAAGGAACACCCTGAACCCAATAATAATAAGCAATCCTAACTTATCCTTATGAAAGTACATCATGTCCAGAACTAAGCTGTGACATCAAGGTCAAAACCAGACTCTCAAAAGCAGTCATATGATTATAATTACTCTAAACTTACAATCACATCATTGGAAAAAGCAAAATATCTGCTTGCATTCTAGAGATAATTGTGGGAAGGAAAGAAATGGGAATTTGACAGTCCCTTTGAGATAAACAGTTATAAATAATGGGCTATAGGCTCCATTTACAGATAAAAACAGAAGCAGGAGAACACTATGCTAACTTACTTGCTATATATATATTTAGTTTCACTAACTGAGAGCTGTTACACTCGAAGAACAAAAAGATATGCAGGCAAGTGCGCCACAGTCATTAAAAGGAACCACTAGAGCCTTGTATTTTTGCCTTTTAATGTTCTTTACATCAGCAGCAGTTGTATGCCAAAAAAAAAAAATATATCAGTCAGAATGGTGGCTCCTAACTTCTTCAATTGCATTAACAGAAAACAGTACAACATTTCTTACATGACGTTGAGAGAAGTAAAAAAAAAAAAAAAAAAAAAAAAAGAGAAAGCAAAGTTTGAAGAGAAACAATAATAACAGAAAATTGCAATTTTTAATTTTTCCCAATAATCTGAACTTTCTGCTTTTTGTATTACAGTGACACAGCCTTTGGTACATAGAATCTTTCCTAAAGGAAAAAATTCTTAGCTGGCCAGCCACCATTTTACAAACGTGTTCTTGATCTTCTGTACTTTCCCCCCAAATTTTTAAGTTAGCAACATTATTGATATTATTGATACTGATTTGTAAGGAGCATGCACTTTTAAATTACTCATCAGTAATTCCTTCAGTGAGTTATTTTCAACAAGCTGCCAGGAACAAGGATATGTATGTGCACATGTGCCTCTATGAAGAAGCTGTGGGAGTCAATACAAAGGAGGAGAGGTGTAACAAAGCAAAATTAAGGCATGTTTTTATATGCAACTGAGCCAATACCACAGTTCTCCAATGGCAAAAAGGAGGAGAACTCTCCCTCATCCCATTCCAGTCTTGGCCAACTGGTTAGTACTGGTTCCAGCACCATCAGACCATTTGCTGACATGCTCTAACTCCTTAAAGTATCAAAAGCTACTCACTTTCTTGCTGGGCTAGATTTCTGCCATTACAATGAGCTGACTTAGTTAGGAGTGCTACAGCTAGTGCCAGAAGCAGCAGAAGACATGTGGGGCCAGAAGAGAAGAAGGGAAGGTGAGAGAGGGAACCTTACCTTTTGGGTATTGGTAAACTCTAGCTCTTGTGAAACCATAGTCTAAGGAGTGCATCCTCCTTGTCTTTGTCATGCAGTCAGAGACAGACACCATCCCCTAGGAGTGATTCAGAGGAATAGCCATTATTCTCTCTGAGTCACTGTTCGGAAGAGTTCTTTCCCCATAAATCATAAGGGACCCGAGAGAGCAGACTTTGTTGCTAGGCAAACTCCACATTTGTGAAATGTTTTGCAGTCAAACCAGGTGGTCTGCAGTACTTGCTGGCTGATTTGCAGTGTTATTTTACAATTATTCTATACAATTTTATATGAAATTTAACAGGTGATTATGATCCACTAGGAGCACTAAGAGAACAATAGCGGATGGTACTTGAAGATGCTGAATGTTTATTACTAACCTGACAGAAGACCATCGACTTTTTTCTGCTGGGCTAGGTTTTTGCTAGCTTAATAAGTTGAACTGGCTCAGTGATCCAAGGATATCCAAGGACAAACAGAGCCAGCAGGAGCAAGCTGAGTGGATGAGGTGGATAAGTGGAGCAGAACTGGAGGTGGTCTGTTAGCAATGGGTTGCTAGATCAGCTCACCCCATCCCATGGGAAGTTATAGGATATAAAGATTGTTCTAACTTTTAAATGAGAACAAGGTCTAACACTGATTTAACAAGTGGCCAAACCAGCACAAAGTAACCTGTAACAGCTGCAAGTTCTCACTTAAACTTTCACAGTGTTACACGACAAGAAAGTGGCAGGCCTGAGAACACAATCTAAGAGTCCCTCTCATGGGCCTCCTTCTTGCCTTAGTCTTGCCTCCCTTTTCAACCAGCCTGTGGTTTCTCTACTGACTGCCAGCAAGCCTTCCAGCTGTGCTAACTCCAGCGGTGATGCTGACATCCGTTCGCTAAGAACTGGACTGAGACCAACAGCTCCTTTTGTATCTCCCCACAGTCATTACTTCTTCCTCACTATTGACTTGGATGAGATTCAAACCAGTTGCCTACGGGTGAAAGGTTCCTTCACCCGTCATGAATTCCACGGTCCCTCTTTCCCCTAGCTTCCAGCTGTCATCTCCTACCCCTTCTTCCTCCCAGTGGCGCTCTCTGAGCTTCCTGACCATTTTCAGCTGTCCTGCAATTCCAGCTCCTTGTGCCTGTGCAGCTTTTTGATTTCCAAAAGCTGCTACTCCTTGTTTCTTTGTCCTTCCTGCTTAAGTATGCTTCTCTTTGTTCTCGAGCTAACCTGCTTTTGTATTGCTTTTCCTCCAGTTTCAGCATCGTTGGCACCAGTCTTGGTTTCTATGGCAATCCAATCTAGCCTTCTGTCTCTTGGTCCCAGGTTCTCCTCTGTCCCTGTTTCACCAGACTCAGTGTAGCCATTTGTGCAGCTTCCTCACTTCTTAGTCCAAGTGCTACCCACCCAGGTTCCCTCTAAACTTCTGGCTTTTAACTAAAAAAGTCAGCTACCCAGCCAACAGCAACTGAAAGAGCAAAATTAGAAGTTGCTGGATGTCCCAGAGAAATGGAAAAGATAGGACAGGGAGGTTGGACTGCAATGAGTAAAAACAACAGGCTGTATCTGAGGGGAAAAGGTGCTATGGATCCTTGCTCGCTGAGATATATGGACAGTTAGCCTCAGCGCAAACTCAGGTTGGTTTTTTGCTGGAACCTGAGACAATTGCAGCTGTGCAACACGGAGCTCTCCTGTGACGTAGGCACAGCCTTAGCCTGATATAAGGTGGCCTCTATCAGTCACACTCAGAACAAATTAACATATGACAACAAGCATAAGTGAACGTACTGTTCTCCTATTATCAATCACCACTTGTGTGTGTGAGCACACATGTGCGCACATACAGCAATCCTTTTCTTTCAATATGCTTGAGTTGCACTTTTGGTGCCTCTACAAACATGGCAGAAAAGCCAGACCATCTCCACCCTCTGCCTATGGCAAAAGAGGCGTGCAAAGACTTGGCAGGGTAACATTCCCCATCACAATTACATTCTAGCAGTTTGAGCACAGACACGGGATTCTGATTTTGGTTTATGACCATTGCTACCTGGTCTCTAAATGGAGGTCAATAATCTTATTATCAGGAAAGCTGTCTGGCTTCACCCCTCCCCTCTCAGTTTACATGTATGTGAACACAGTATTTTAGCCCAATGAGCACAATATTCCAGACTATGATTGAGCCATTCCAGTTGTAATTAAATATATGTATGTTTCAGACATGTAAACTCATCACATGAATAAGGCTCCACTTACAACTAAATGATTCACCAAGTAACTTCATTACCATACATAAATCATCACCAGTACATATTGTACTACTCATTCAAAAGATAAAATATGAGGATTATACCCTAGTATCTTGAGATGTGGGTATGATTTAAACAAGTACATAGTTAAGTTTAGAAATCAAATTGAAGCCAGGCACGCACTTCTTTCTCTGGACTGAGGACCATGTGGCAAACAGCTGGACTCTAGCATACAGTGATATCCATTGAGGTTCTTACATAGCCACAAGAACTGGTTGGTTAGGATCAATGTATTGCTATTGCATGTCACAGCTGTTTCTCAAGGCCTCACCTCTTTTTAACTTGTCATCTACCCTATTCTTGGGGATTTCAGGAGTTAAGTATTCCACAGTGCTTCCAATGAAGCTGAAAATTACCTAAGTGAGAAGGTTTTTAGGACTCAGAGGGGGAATTCTCAGCCAAACCCACTCCCTCTTCAAACATTTTGTTTTGAGAATGCGATTTTAGCCTGGAATAACTCAACTAAAATAACACTAATTCCAGACTTCATTGGGTGAAAATAATTCCCTTTTCTAACACACATTATAAAGTTCCTTAAGTTTACTCCCTTAATAGAAACCTGAAGCACTAAACATACTGTAGATGTTACATGAAATTATATTATCTTGGTCATTTCAGAATGCAAGAGGAGTTACCCCGTGGAGCACTTGCTGTTCCCTCACCTTGCTTGTTTTCTGGAAAGTTAGCAGAACTGGCTCCAGATCAGAACAGACTCCAGTCTCTCTTGGATAGAAACTTCCCACAAGTTTGTACAAGAGTTATGTGGTCTTTGTGGCATATGAAGGATGAAAGGACAATGAAGGGATGCTGCACATCCAGCTCTCCCAGGCTACACAAATATCAGCTGCATACTTGGAATATTGGATTTGTTATGAAAATAGTCATCATCAGATCAACTATATAAATTACCCCAAAACCACAAATATAACATAGGAAACAGCTTATTCTCATTATAAAATTAATTATATTTTAGATTAGCACCTCGTTGCTTTAACAACGTTTAACTTCAACGATACTTAATGTTGTACAGTATGTCCTTTCCAAAACAGTAACTTGTTATATAAATGAACACACCATATAGTTATTGGGATAATTATTAGGACAAATATACTTAGGACAAAATGCTGGCCAAAACCTATGTTTAAAAATTTTGCTTTCAAGCAATCTCAAAGGAAAAGCTCTTAAAAGAGGTCAATTTATATACTGTTTCATTTAAGTTAGGAATCCTTGTACTGTTAAAAAAAGAAGAGCTTTCTGTTAGCAATACCAATATTTTCTCCAATTTTCTAGTGTGGTAGATGTGTGTGTGTATATATATATATTATTATTTAAATGTCCATTGCAGAATATAAATACATATTAAAGGTCAATCTTAATCTGAGATAAAAGCAACACAGAAGATGAAACAAATGCATTTTAGCTAGATTAATAAGTCCTAACCTCAAATAGGCTTAAATCATGACTATTCACATATTTAAATCTACACATATTATGTCTGTTTAAGCCTTAGAAATTACTATATACTATAAGCATAGTCTCTGAAAGAGGACCTATCCTTTTACTTGGCAAAATTTCATGAATCAAAAAATCCTTTTAAAAAACATGCATATATGATTTTGAGGAATGAAAGGAAGCAAATATCAATAAGACAATCTATTTTATGACAGATAGAAGCATTATGATTCATTCTTATAATTGTCATATCTTTCTCTGGGCAGTTCCTGACTGCAATAACCGATAATAGTTTTTCCAAAATGCAGCCAGGCCATAGAAAAGTTCATCTGAGAGAATAATTTCAACACTGCATTTCTTCAGGACATATGCTAATTTTATAATAAAAGCAAGGACTTTTGGCTCATTTTGCATTCACCAAAAGTTCCTCTTGCCTCAGTAGGAACAAAATTGGACCCTTTCTACAGCTAAGACAACAAATTATCAGTCTTTTAAGCAGCATTCAAAATAGTAATTGAGGTCCTGCTAAACTTGACAGATACCATAAGCAGCTCAAGTAAAACAGTAGCAGCTGTATTAATATATTAACCACTGTTTTATAATGGTAAATGGAAGCCTTAATTTCCTCCTCGCATGTACTACATATATGGCATAACGAAAAACTTTCTGCTAAATTTGTACTCATGTTCATGACTGTGAATTAATTCAAATTAGTAATGTTATATATTTGTCCAATAAATTACTGGGTTTGGCACTTCAGCATGAGCAAAACAGACTTATAAAAATGTGGATTATCTGATCACTGCTGAACCTCCCGTATCTCATGCTAAAAACTGCAGCATCTGTAGCTGGAACAATGCAAAGCAGCTAAGGCAGCAACAAAAACTGACACGAGCATATAGGATTCCCCTCCGAGATATCAAATATACAGTCTACATCTTTGAAGACAAATATCAAGTGAAGAATACAAAGCCATCCTCTGGAAGTTTTAATGGATATAGCAGCTGATCCTCTGAGAAACTGGCTTCTCCATTGCTTTCAATGGGATTACTCATGCAACAGGTTTTCAGCCCGGGAGCTCAAGTACTATGATTTCTGGCTGATCAAGTGGACAGTTTCAGATTTTTCTTACACTAAAGATTATGTGAAAGTGTAGGTACTTACACAGTAAAATGATAGATAAAACACTTCCATCCACTGGGCCTCTCCAGGAAGTTGTAGACGTCTCCCTGCATACTAGTTTTAGTTAAATAATGGCTATAGAAACACTTTGTTGTACAGGCCCTGTGGACCTCACTTTCTGCCAAGGCTGCAGCTTTTGTGCCTTCCTCAGGGTTACGGGGAATCCCAGATCTATTATTCACCAGGTTTTCTGGATCCAGTGCCACAGAAGAATACTGCATATTGCTTAGGTTCCCCCTGACTTCCAGCAATGCTGCAGATTTCCTATTTCCATTCAGACTGTTAAGCTGGGAAGTGGAACCTCGAACCTGTCCGCAGAGGTTATACATCAGGTGCCCAACAGTTTCTCCACTATCACAGGACATTCTGTAACAACACACTGGTATTACTAACCCTGATCAATATTTAAAATCATAAAGAAGGTATTGTATGTCCTCCCTGCTCAGGGTGTTCTCCAGCAGCTGATAAGATGACTTTCTGTTTTTATCATGGAGCTTCTCTGTGACACAAGTGTGAGATGTCAGCCTGTCACCTGCTGTCACTCACAGCCTCTGAAATGAGAAGAGAAAAATGTATTACACAATGACACATGCTAGACACCAGAAGTAATAGGAAGCTGGGAAAGGAAAGAGGTTAAGACTTCTGGAGGAAGAAAGAAAATTACGATTCAAAGTTACATTTGTTAAGAAGGAAGCCTAAAACTATTAAAATAGTGCAACATTAGTACAGCAGAGAGTTGTCTTGAGACCTTATTTTCTTAAACTGAGCAGTTTTTGAAGTGTCCTGATTAGAGGTGGAACTGTGAAAATTTCCTGGAATTTATAAACTTGCTGATGCCTGAAGCACACTACATTGAGGTTTTGAACTTCAACACTACACCTCAAGAGATCTAGAGTTCAATGTTACAGAAAGATTTTAAGACTTGATTAAATTAATTTAGTCACCTCATGGGATCTGATCTTGCAGTCCACAGTACTCAGAAACAATTTTTCCTCAAGAGTAAAAAGGAGGATGCCATTAGTGTTAACTGTCACTGGGAGGTCACTAGTATTACAAGGGAAAAGATCAAAGACTCCTGGCCTGATTCTTTATTTTCTTCAAGCCATTTAATGTTTGCTGCAAACTTTGCTACTCTCAAGAAAGTACCTAGAGAAAAGAGAACAGAAAATAAGGCTCTTATAGATCAATATATATTTCATGGGGCAGACTTAAACTGCTGTAATACACAGATACTTAGCAGTAATATTAATCACTTTGTGAGACAGAGTAGCTGTCTTTCTGAAGCGGCATTTTTCATAGTCTCATTTCTTACACACAGTACCATGAAAAGCCTCCTTATGTAAAATACTTGGCTAAACCAAAAATATTATGAAAGTATGAGAATATTAAAAGTATCATGAGACATGACTTTAACTTCAAAGCACTGCTGATGCTAATGTCGAAATTATGTCTGTAATGTCACATTGTAAGGTACTGTGCTATATGCAATATAAATTCCACATGTCTAGGAACTGCAGCTGACTGCTCCTCTGTCAGAAGAGACTCACACCCACAGTCTGAGTTACTTCAGCCTCAGCAGAACTGAGTAATTTTAAGAGAGAGAATTTCAGTCCTTACCCCCTCTTTCTAAATAAAGCTTATTTTTTGGTGTTGCTTAAAGATTCTTATGTGTTGTGGATGAACTACCATTGCAGTACATCTGAACAGAGCCCTCTTAAGTTATTCCACAAAATATTTACATGGAGTAGTGGACTTGTTACAATGCGCTCATTTTTTAACACTGGCCATGGTAAAGCAGACTGATGCATTTCTACATTAGTCCTATAGCAGATAGAGAAATACTTCCTTTCCCTCATCAATTCTCTTAAAACCGAAAAGCTGTAGAGACCAAACAATAACATTTAAACACAAAGCCCTTCATCCAAGTCAATCTACCACCTATGAGAAGTACACTTCCTCTATATCATTCATTTTAGCTGAGGCTACCTAGACAAGTCCTTGTAGCAAAGGCTGGCTACCCAGCAGCTGCAAACAGCTACCTGAAACACATTTGCTAGCCTGCTTAATCAAAACAGGGGATCCCATACAGTCAGACATAAAGCACAGAAAAAGCTGAAGCCATCTGGCAAACAGTACCTACTTTGTCTTGTCGCATGTCCTTTTTCTTGCTGCTCCTTACAGCAGACTCCCTGGATAGGTGCCGGGACAGGAGCTGCTGCCTGATGCTGCCTCCAACTGACCAAGACCCACGCTGAGTAAGGCAGGGTCCCTCCCTTCTATCTGCCTTATATGGCTGCCCTTGGAAAAGGCAGAGAAACAACTGAGGAACAGTTTTGACGATTTCAGAGAGGAGCTACTTCTGCTTCTTCCTGTTGTCCAAACCAGCAATCACAAGCAACAGCTTAATTTTGCTGAGGATCGTTCTCCTTTCCCTCCCAGTCCTTTTCTTATCTGCATACACTTAATTGCAAAGGGCTAAGAGTGACATTTCCTTACAGCACATCTTTTAAAGAACTGAATTAGGTGTTGCTTCTAGCTAGCTGGGGGCTCTGCAGCAGCCTTTCATATTGAGTAAGTCTAAACAGGCAGCTTCAGTTGCTTGGGTTTTTTTCCATCAAAGTTTTGGCAAAACCAGAAGCAGCACTTCATTATGTTACATTAAGTAATGGGAAATCAGTGTCCTCTATTGTTATTGCCTTTCTGAACTATGGCTCATTTTTTTTATTAATATAGGAGGAAGAGAATCCCAAATATAACCATTCCAGCTTCAAACCCCTCATTTTATTGTTGAACTTTCTAATCACAAAGGAGAAAGTGAATATTGCTATTTCTTCTTCTCCCTTTTGCAACAGAAAACAGACTGTTGTCCTAAACACCAGTATTCTGAACATGAGTTGCTTCCCACTTTTCCACCATCATGTGGCTGAGAATGAAAGAGAGGTCAGCATTTCATTGTTTGCTCTGGCAGTGGGGGAACGTTGCCATCGTACATGGCCTTCATAACTGTTAATGGGGCTGAGACCTCTCATTCCTTGGAATGATTATCCCAGAAAGTTCCTTTCTTAGTTTCCCAGTTATATTTCCATACCACTGAAAAAAAAAAAGAAAAAAAAAGAAAAAAAAAAAAAGTGTTCTTAGTTCCTTTCTTCTTCTGATCAATATAGTCTGATCAGTCTTATGTTTTCACTTTAAAAATCAGCCCCTCCAGAACTTTGTCTTTGGATGCTATGTGACTCTCAGTTTACACTGTGCACACAATTGAATACAGTATTCCAGACAGTACTGTAGCTGAGACATTGAGGAGAACTAATACCTGATTGGAGCCACAGAAATCTTTCTCCAGATTTTCACTTGTGCTTCTTCCTTGAAATGATTTCTGCATTAATTAAGACGTTATCCACTGTATTAACTTTTCAAGACAGCAATTTCCTGAATGCAAAAATTGTTGTCTGTTCTCACCTCTGACCTCTCTGGAACATAATTATTCAATCTCTGAATAACTAACCGAAGTATGTAAGAAAAAAAAATTTTAAAAAAACCCTCCAAAAACCCCAGTCATTATCTTGGATATTTTAAGGTTTAAAATCCATTGCCTTTGAGGGAAAAGTAGTACCCAGCTTTATTGCAAACACAGAAATGCAACATAATAGCAGCAAGTCTGAAACCACCGCACAAACAGAACTCAGAGCCTCTGACTCCTATTTCTTGATCAAGGAAAAGATAATCATTCAGTGTTAGGATTTTATTAGACTGAACTGTGGAAGACATGAACTCATTCCTTCACCTGCCCCCATCGCAAATGTAATATATAATATCTTCAGGTCAAACTCCTGAAAGGCAATTAGTCACCTATCTAATTTATGACTTCTGTGAAATGGAAATGCATGATTTCAGGACTAACTGCTGAAGTTTTCATTGGTAAAATTATATACGCATATAACACCCTGCAACTGCATATATATAAAAGTATGGCTTTTAAGGCTGGGCTTACTTCTCATGTTTAATCTTGATGTGCCTGATGCAGCCCACATGCTCAAAGCGTATCTAACCCACACTGACAGCATTGTATTTAGCACTAGGCATAGCAAACACAATAATTTATAACCAAAAGTCCAGGACAGGGAGGCACAGGGAACTGTCTAACTTTGAGATGCAGATTGGAACCCCTTCTTGACAAGGAGACACTTCTCAGACTACCCTAAACACAAGACCAAACCGATTTTCCATTGATATCACTGCCACTGCCTCTTCCAGGGGTTGTATTTTAGAAGAAAAGTGTTAATCAGTCATGCAAGAAACATAAAGAAATAATATGGAACCCAAATACTAGAAAAGATTTTGAATGGTAAATAATAGATGAGACTTAAGAAACATTCCTGTGCTTCTCTGTTCATCTCAAATTCCATTCTCAGAACCTAAGCTTTCTTAAACATCCACTTTGGGTTTCTGAATTCGACTTCCAGAAGTGGGTGCCTAAAAGTTAGACACTGCTGAGTGCCATTCTGGTTTAGCTGTAGAATCTTTTTTTAGCAGTGATCATGTTGGGGCACAAACTCAGCATGTTGTGTGGCTTGAACTGGTTGTGCCCAGGCTGCCTGTAAGGGGCAAAATGTCAACTCTTGCTTTCTGCTTGAGCTTCCCAGCCTGGTGAGCCAATAGTCTTAGTGCGGACTGTAAAGTGAAGCCTGTGGGTAGTCAGAGATCTTGGAACAGGGCATAGGCTTGGGCCCCACGTTCACAAAACATTACTCCCTGCACTTTTCAGTTTTGAACTGTAGATTGAAAATGGGAGTAATAACTTTCTTGCAAATATGTTATGTAGTTCAGTTGTCTGTAAAGCATTTTGCAATCCATGTAATGTCCACCATGAATACCATTATTCTTCTTCACAAGGACATGCCAAAGACCAATTAAGATTGTTATGACTTGTGTACTATGATATTGGAAGGATGGCACATAAAAAACCCCAGCAGATTGTGACACTGGGGTTCCATTCACTCCCAAAAGCTTGTCAAGTAAAATATATTATATCATTTTATTACATGGGGGAAGAGCTGAAATCCTAAATTGCCTTTTATGCATTTTGGCACTACTTCATTATTTTAGTATTAATATAGATAGTCTACAAGGCTGACTGCTTGACCCAGAGTAGTATGTAACAATTCTGTACATCTCTCATGCCCATGATGGAATTGCTGTAAGAAATTGATTCCCTCAGTTATGTTGATTTGTTAAATCCATTCAAACTGAAAATAAAATGTGTTACCGGACAGAAAATGCAAGTGCTTCAAGGAATGCCTGAAATCAGTAACAGCTGTGATGTGAAGAATATGTCGGTCTCCTATAAACTAAGGTAGGTCTTTAAAACATGTTTTAAAACATTAAAACATGGTTTTTATGCTGCCTCTAATTAAACAAATTCTATCAACCTGGTGGAAATATTAATTAATTAATTAATTCACATGATCATTATGGGGGAACTAGTAGCAACTTCCAGATCAGTTTTTCTGTTCCCACCAAGCCTAACCTTTTCATTTTTGAACTTTCATCAGTATCACAAGTATACGGACTGAAATTTTCTTTTGGAAGTCTCTGACTAATTCTCATTTTGACTGTTTGGTTAAAAAGCTGTTCAGCAAGCTTTGACCATAAAGACAGGAAAAATAGCTAGCTCTTTTAAAATAAAAAAATAAAAAAAAAACCAACAAACAAAACACTGAACAGACATATACGAATCCCAAACTGAAACCAACTCTATGATATTTGTCCTTTTGCTTATTCTGTTTCATTCATCTTTACTGTTACCCCAACCATCCACCCTACTCAGACAAACTCTGCTCTTTTGTGCAATGAAAAGGGAAGGAGTCCTGGTTGCAGTGGCAGGTACAATAATGCTATTAAATGTTCCATGTTAAAGCACTAGGCAATGTGACAAAGATGCAACCCAAAGGAAAGAGTGAGAAGGATATCAGTATAAAGTATCTGTTGAAGAAAAGAGTGCCTTCACTTGAAGGATACAGTTTTCAGTCTGGAAATAGTAAGAGCTCCGTATACACTCAGTGGTACTGCCCACAACTGCGGTTCCTGTGGTTGTCCTCGGCCTGTAGGAACGACAAGAGGGGGAAAGCCCAAGAGCTTGTATATTGAAAGCAGACTTTGATGTATTGCCCTCTGGAGCACGCTGAAGGGTGTGCGGTAGATTCAGCACCCTGGAGAGTGCCCAGAGAGGCCGCCCAGCGAGCCCCCCCTCCCCTCCCCAGCCCCCGCTGTTCTGAACACTACAGCTAACCACCAGTGCTTAACTAAGAGGCAACCTTAATCATGTTCAACTCCCACAGAAACTTACAAAGCATTTGATGTAAGAGCTCCTAGATCACGCCCTCAAATGCTAAATTGCTCTCAAGGGAGCAAGGTGCATGTGTGAGGTAAAAAAAAAAAGGAATTAAACAGTTCTTCATATTAGGTTGTTTTGGAAACTGGGCCAACATCTGGACTAACATTTGTGATCTCCTGTCCTTATTTGTATTTACTCTCAAATCAGTCATTTACATCATTAAAGAGGTATGGGCTAGTGTGTCTTTATACAAGGTGAGTGCATCTGTGGGATATATAATGTCACTATGGCGAGCATTTCTGATGCAAAGAAATGTGCATGTGAACAAGGTACAAATGTGCTCCCAAATGTTGACCCTGTAAAATGCTTAAATGCTTTATGTGATTCGTTATTTCCAAATATGCCGCCATTTATGAATACTAAACACTGAAATAACAGTTCCGAAAACTTGTTCTTTAACTTGGTGCTATTTGATGCTCGTTCGGGGCTATGTGTGAAATCATCATATTGTTAGAGAGGTTTGCCACCTGCCCCCCACAATCTGCCACAACAGGCAGCTGCCTGTTCCACTTAGCTTTCAACCAAGTTCAGCAGCATATCTAGACCTTAGGTATTAATTACCCTTAGACCAGCATATTATTTCTAGGCAAGATTTGATATTCCTTATACTCGAAAGAAGGAACATGGTGGTGGGAATGAATCTATCCATCCATTTGTTCTCACACAAACAATCAGAATTCTCAGAATCTTTATTTCTGAGTTTTTCTTTCATTTTTGTGAGTTCTGCTGCGTCAACAATGGTCCAATGCTCATATCTTCATTTTCTTTTTTTTTTTGTACTGCACTTTCAGCACAGATGTCATGTGTTCAGCTTATTTTTTTATTATTTTTTGTGTGAAAAATCTCAGATAAGCAAATTACCTGTGTGGCTTACCTATCATTCTACAATCTTTCAGGATAAATTCCACTTTTTTCCATGAAGAATATACATTCTGTGCCTCAGTCTCTTAGCCTGGTATCCTGTTGCTACTTTATGTTGTCTCCCACTACAAGGAGGGGGGAGATAAAAGCTGGAGAATCAGGGGGAAGAGTTGACGAAGGAGTATGTTTTCCTCTGTACAAATGTATTAAATTCCGAGGCTTCTGCACCATAGTTCAGCCAAGTTTCAAGTGCACTAATTTCTATTAGACAGATGCTGCGCCAATGCCATTGTGAGCTGTATGTGCTATGGAAGCATACACAACTCTCATTTGCACAGAGCAGTGACCTGTTTGGTTAATAGTTGTATGGTAAAGACAATGCTGGGCCCAGCAAAACAAGATCTGATATTCAAGAGTTCCAGAGATCCATAGCAGAAAGGAAATAACTCCAGGATGCCAGGCTTCAGGCATCACTGTTCTTGACTTCATTGGGCACAGAAATAATTATGCACTGTGATGAAACAAATGTGACAAAGTACGCAACCTTGCTAACGATACTGTCATTTCACTGTCATTTGCAAAGAAGGGAATTGAAATATTGAGAATAAAGAGAAATTTATCATGAGAGAGCACTTTCTAATTTGTCATTATATGCTGATTAAGAAAATTTTGTTTACTGAAAGCCAGCATCATAGGGTCCTGATCCTGTTTGCCACTTCAGGCATTATTGTAAATCAAACAATAATTATAATGCATTCCAAGAGAGTTATTTTTCACAGTGCTGAAGCCAAATTCTGTTGATCTCATGTTATTCTACCTGGACAACAGAGAACAGCTTGGTGTGCAGTTTAAAGTGTGCTTGGTGTTCAGTGCTCTTTACTAGGTCAGCAGAATTCTTAAACTAATTATAATCATAGTATAACTTCATAGAAACCCATAGTATTTTTAATACCTGGATAAATAAGAATAAATCACTACATAAATTGTATGAACTACAATAAACTGCTACCAGATAGGGGAAGATGTCGCGCTGTACGGAAATACGAGACCGCAAAGTATCTGTTCATATGCTTAGGTTGCATAAAAGGAAGGCAAAATTACTGCTTGAAATATCGTACCTATTCTAATTGATGAAGAGGTATCAGATAGCAGTCACAGAGAGCCTTCAAATAATAAGAGACAATATAAATTTTTGTACAGTGAACCTCAACTGTTACTTGATTCCTATCTTCAATTATATTAAGTGTCCTAGCATTGTTTTATTGGGTTTGTTTAAATCATTAGTGATGCACTGGAGGAGAAGTATACTGTTATTTGGTACTGAGGTTGTAACAGAATACCATTAAAAGTGGATGCTTATTGGAAGTATATTTGAAAAGATTGATCAAAATATAACTATTGCTTTCAGGAGAGCTTCTTACATAGGAGATGTGTGTTATAACTGAACAAAGAGTATGGAAAGATTGCAATGATCCTTTAAGGATAAGTGCAGTTGTACATTTTTATGTTTACATGTATGAGTTTAAAAAGTCAATTAAGACATTCATTAATTTTAAAGATGACGATAAAGATTTTTTCTGTAGATTGTAGGCTCTTTTATACAACCTTTAACTGATTATCAAGCTGATATTGCAGAGAAGTAAACTACACTTAACAGGTCCACGTTACCTTCTCTTTCTGTACTAATCTGGAGTCTGAGGCAGTAATTCTTCTGATATGATACACCTCATTCCCAAAATGGAGAATATCCTCAGCAAGAAATCTCTTATTTCTTACTTGCATCTGCTGTAATATTTTAAGACAACCATTTATTACTCTCTCTGGTAGTTCTAAATTCTTTACTGCTTCTAGAGTATGTACCATGCAGTGTACATGTTCAACATGATCAGAAAGTCAGGCTTCAGCATTCATAATCTGTTCTGCATAGATTTAAAGAGCAGGATCACAGGGAGGCTGGCCAAGTGCCTTCCCACTGTGTTCCAAGCAATCAAATTCACCCATGTTGACTTAGCTTTAGTACAGGCAGAAGGGTGATTAGCTACCTGGTAATTACTGGGCCACTGCTCTGTGCACTCAGAATCTTAAACAGAGATGGGATTCCACCATACAAGCAAATTCCGTTTAACCAATAAATTTTTGCGTATTGAAAGATCAATGTGAAATTGAATCTGACTGGGAAAATTAAAGAGGAACCATAATCTTTTAGCTACAAGTGACAAAGATGACAGAGCCCTTGTAAATGCTACTACTATAGCATTGGCAGTTTTCAGAGTATCACTAATACAAGTGATAACACATGGTGATGAATCAGCTGAATATGATGAGTTGAGCAGAGACACTCAGGCACTTCAGTCCAGTTTTGTCCACCTTTTGGAAATCTGGGACTTTGTTTAGCTTGGCTGAGTCAAAGAAATCTATACAAGGAGATCTGTGATAAGACACAATTTGATCTGTTTGAAAGTAGCTGTTGAAAAGAGGCTGCTTCAACAGTAAGTATTCTGAAGGAGGCTGGGATTCTTGAGAGCTGTTTATTCTAGCAACTAGAATATCCCATAAATGTTTCTTCAAAAAAGCCCTTCTGAGGTAGACAACCGGATGTTCACTTTCTTAAATAATATCTATCACAAGTGGCAGAGTATTAAACATAGACCATTCTACTGAAAGCTGACATTTAAACAGTAATTGTGACTATGGATTCTTTCTAGGAAATGCATGACAAATTTGAAGAGGATTTTAAAATAAATTAGTAACTTCTGATACTGCAACCCAACACTGCAAGTGACCCATGCTGAAGTCATGAAACAGGAACTCCTTGCTAACATGTAACACCTGCAGCTGGATCTTGTTCTGTTACTGGCACTACATGCTTTCAACAACAAAAGATCTCTTCTTATGTTGCCCAATGTGGAAAATCAGATAGTATTCAGAGTGTCTTCTAAGTAAGAACATTCTAGTGAGAATATACAGCAGGACTTCAGAAAGTCAGTAAAGCTGCCTAAGTCATCACTTAATATTTATGAAATTCACTAAATATATTAAGCGTTTATATAACCCACAGATTTTTTTCAACCTTTACATATTAACACCATTCTCCATTTTGTCTTCATGTGCATCAACTGGCTTGCAAGGTTTCTGTCATGAGGATACAGATAGGAGCATAGGTGTGCGTAAACAGTGTTTCTCTCAACCTTGACAATGACACATCTTTGTGAGGGCAACAGAGTGTGCCTGACATATATTCTGCAAGTGAAGATGTAATAACATTTTTTTCCTAAATTGGAAAAGCAGTTATTATTTATAAATGATGCTTCTGAATATATATGATTTTCAATGCAAATTTTTTATATGCCATTTAGATAGTATCAATAATATATACTCTCTGTCTCCAGAGGTGGGTCTGGGCACCTTACTACTAGTAACATTCATTCTTGTATTTAAGGATAGATTCAACCTCTTTGGGCACTCAAGCCCAAATCCTTACTTGGATGCTTATTAACTTCTTCACAGAAAGGGTTGTCAGGCTCTGGAATGGGCTGCCCAAGGAGGTGGTTGAGTCCCCGTCCCTGGAGGTATTTAAAAGAAGGATAGATGAGGTGCTTAAGGACATGGTTTAGTGGGGGGATGGCAAGGTTAGGTTAGTGGTTGGACTTGATGATCTTAAAGGTCTTTTCCAACCTAGATGATTCTATGATTCTGTGCTTAGCTGTCTTTGATATCTGGACATTTTAGCTTCAGAATTCACTTCTTGAGAATGTAAAGATTTATATTATTCAATTAATTCTGAGTTTGGAGCAATTATCAGACACTGCTATTAAGAATTTTGCCACAGCTTGTTTTGTCCTTTTTCCACTCACTGTTAACAATGGAATGGATATTCCATAATTCAAAATCTGTAGAATTAACAAAAATCTTGTGGAAATCTGTAATTGAAAGGTTTATATTGTAATTAGCACTAGTAATTAAGTACCACCCATCATTCATAAGAATGCATTCTAAGCAACAATTGTGTAAAACTGCATGAATTCATTGTGAGATGCTATATTAATACTGAAAGGATAAAATACATCATGGGTATGTTGCAATTTGAAACAAATAGATGAAAGCCAGGAAATCTCAAGCATGGCCAGGGATACAACTATATTGCTCCAAAATCCCCTAACACCTGCACCTAGCAGGTTCTGAAAAGCAGAAAAAAGAAACTTAAGAGAGGCAGCACTACCTAGTCCAGATTTACACACATGACAGTATGATCATCTTGTTCCCATGTGACAGGGCTGAACCCGTTTGCGTTTTGCTGAAGAAATCCACAGAGCTTTGCTTCCATGAGTTGCTGAGAGAGCCTGTCCCTGTTTTGGGGATACTATGAGCACGCAGGGACTGAGAAAATGTATTTTTACTTGTGAGAGGATGAAACTGACTTCTGGAAAAAGCCACCTGCAGAAACCTCCATTCCATTCCATTCCATTCCATTCCATTCCATTCCATTCCATTCCATTCCATTCCACCCACTTCTTCAGCTACGGCCCCACGGCCCGCGCAGGAGTTAGAGATGCTAGGATGGCGGCCGCAGGAGGAAGACACTGAGGAAGACACTTTCTGACCAAGACCCTACGCCACTCCTCTCTCACCCTCCTCCCGGGAGCACTAAGATCACTGCCAGAGTTTCATCCCGCCCCGGGCGCCCCAGTCAGCTCTGCACCTCCCCTCGCCGGCGCTCCCTCAGGGCCGGAAAATGCAACGATTCGCCTTTTCTACTGGCTTGGCCCCAGCCGGCTTCCGTCCTGCTGGGAGGTTGGCTGAGGGGAGGCTGCGTGCGGCAGGTTCAGAAGATGGCGCCCGTCGGTCGGTCGGCGCTGGCTGGTGCGGGTTACTGGGCCGTGCTCTCCCGGTGCTGCGGGAGGGCCGTGGCCGCCCCTCTCTTTGGGGGTGCGGCTTATTCCTCGGTGCCTGCGGTGAACAGCACGGAAGGTCAGCAGAGAGAAGGTGAGAGCGGCCCGGCCGCGACCCTGTGGGTAGCCGAGCAGGGGCGGAGGGCTGGCTGGGCCCTTAGGGCGGGGAGCTCAGGCCCGTGTCCCTTCTCCCTTCCTGGCTGCAGGTGGCTCTGAAAAAAGACGTTTTGTTTGCAAGTATTTGCTAGAGGAATTTTCTTTAAAAAAAAAAAAAAAGTTTATGGTAAAAGTTACAAATTTTGGCAGCGCAAATACTGTGAATAGTCTGAAGAAATAAGTGAGCAAATTGGTGTTTGCTGGACATGTTTTCAGCTCAGGATTACAGTGGACCTGCAGTGCATTGGGTGGTTTAGGTATTCCAAATGAGACTTCCATCGTTTGCTAAAGGATCTGTACTTATGTTAAACATTTGATACCGTGCTTGTCGTGGTTTAGCCCCAGCCAGCAGCTGAGCACCAGGCAGCCACTTGCTTACTTCCCTTGAAGCATGTCTTTTTCTAAAGCACCACAAAAATGGCAGGTCCACGGATAAAATTATGCTTTATATTAGCTGTTGCAGAGCTCCATATGTATTATTCAGTTTAAATGTTTTATAGTAAGAAGAACAGAATAGAGCCATACAATACTTTGATAAGGAAGACAAAAGAAAGACAAAATTTACAAGTTTTTCCGAAGCTTACGTGGGGTAGGGTTCTAAGACAAATTAATGAGGCAAAAAGAACCCAACTATCCACTCCTAAATCCCATTCAGGTGGTTTTTCTTGAATATATACTGTATTGTAATATGGTGACAGTGTATTAAACTTAAAAAACCAAACAAATAAACCCAAGCCCAAACAGGACACTAGAAAATAAATTTAATCAGATTGACCTTCATTTTTCTGAGTATTATAAAGGACACATTGGTTTGGTGGGGTTTTTTTTGGGGGGGGAGGAGTACAAGTGATTTTAAAGTTTGGAGGGAGGAAATGAAGACAAGAAAGTGAAGATTTCTGTTCAGATTGAAAATCTAGTGGTGTTTGGTATCTTCATGCTTCCCTATGAGTCCCTCACCAGAGCTGAAACTTAAATCAGTTGGTTAAAAAGTTGAACCAAATGGTGGCTCGGATCTGCTAAAAGGGAGTAAAATCTTTAACTTTCTGTTGCAGCTTCTCTGGGACTGCTCAGTAATACAGTGGCAGAATACAAACCCATCAGTCTGTTCCCTGTCGCCAGCTCAAGAAGAAAAACAATTCAATGTGCTAACTGTTTATACAGAGGTTAGATGAGCTTGATTGGCACAGAACAGGGTGTAAAAATGTACTGTCAGAGAGAAGGGCTGGAGCCATGTAATTCTCCTTTTGGTAACAGTGAACTGTTAAGTTTAGTTGTCTTGTACTGCTGTTGGAAAGTGACTTGTGACTTAACAACTGTGTCAGAAAGAGAAAAAGGAAGCACAGTTATGAAAGCAACAGTGTCCTTTCTCTCATTTAGTTTTTCTTTCCTCCTGCATCAAGCCAGAATGTATGATGCTAGCAAAATGCATTTAGGCATGTAACCACTAAATTATTAACATGTTTCTAGGATAGACCTAGACGAAATGGTTTCCAAGCTTTTTTTTTTTTTATCTCAAGTTTCAAAAAATAAATGAGCAGTCTGCAGTAGGAGTGTTTGATCTTCCTGTTCTTCCACATGAAGATTAGGAAGTATTAGTGTATATTGTCCTTGGAAAATAATTTAAAAAAAGCATACAGGATTATGCCTCCTCACCCCAAATAAGCCAACCACAAACAACCAACCTACAAACCCCATCCAATAGTTTGTATTGAAAAATGTTTCTTTTTCTTTCAGCCTCATCAAGGAGAAGAGGCAGGACACCACAGTTCATAAGATCAGTAAGTACTGAACCTATTTGCAGTTAATTCAGAGGTGTTTGAAAAAGTCTTCTGAACTATGTGTATTAATGGTTTGTCCAGGAACCCCTTCTGCAGTCAAAGCCTGATGAAACAGTCCATTGTGACTAAATTCCAGAACCAGCACCTAACTTCTTTCACCTTCCAGCTGTTTCATCTGTGTTCTCATAAAGGCAAAAACATTACCAGTAACAAGCAAACTATTAGCTTGTATTGTCGCCGTGTACTGCAGGCCTTAAAAGCAAATTAAAGTTGCGTTTAGAATAAACCCAGACATTTTCATGTTGTTTTCAGTATGGGTTTCAAGGATTTGTAGTGGTTATTTTCTGATATAATTACAAAATCCCATGTTGTGCATAAGTGAAGTTGGTCTTGCACAGTAGAAATAAAACTGATGTCGGAGCATTTAATCACTGAGAGTTTTCTTATTTATTCCACACATAAATTTCAAAAGCAGTATGTGTTCTCAATTTTAAAGGCAAATAGTAAATGTGGACTTGGTGTGCTCTAATTTTTTGTTCATTTAAATTCCAAGAGCAGACTCAATGATACACCAAAGCATTCAGGCCAGCTGACTGTGCATATCCACTTGTTTTTTACCCTTCTGAATTAAAAATCAAGTTTTTTGGGAAAGAAACAGTGACTTCAATGTTTGAGTTTTTTAAGATCATTTTACTGGAACCTTGATTAGTTATTAAAGGAAATAAGCTATTTCTGCAATATGGTCATATATCCTTCTTATACTGGAATTTGTATACAAAGTATTCCAGATTTATTAATATCTATTTCTTCAAATATGAACTTGTTCAGACTTTCAGAATTCTAAAGCTCATGTTCTTACCTTCACCAAATGCTTAGGCACTTCAGGAAATTGAGTTTGCAATTAAATGCTGGTTTGATTCCCCTTCTCCCCCTGCTGATTATCGCAACACAGAAAGACGATATGGTCGTCTTTGTACGCATTTCTGAAATAAAATGCAGTTGAAGATTAGGAAGCGCTTGCTACCTAAGCTTTGAGAGGCTACCTTTTAAAAATTCCTTTACACATGAGCACTAATATTTGATGTAAAGGTATCTTGAAATGTCTAGCTTTGGGAATTCATTCCTGAAATAACTTTTTGTGTGTTCTCCCAAAACAGCATCAGACTTTTATAATTTTCAATTTATTAGCATGCACCTCCCAGAACTGAGAAGATGGCTGTTGATCAGGACTGGACCAGCGTTTATCCAACAGCGGCTGCGTTTAAACCTGCCTCTGTGCCTCTCCCAATTCGAATGGGTTACCCAGTGAAGAGAGGAGTACCTCCACCAAAAGAAGGCAACTTAGAACTTATAAAGGTAAGATGCATTCCATTGGTGTGTGGTAACTTTTAAAATTATTGTTCGCTAAGACTGCATTGCTCTGATTGGAATATTTGTATTGGATACTGTTTTCTATTATTAAATAGGATAATATTCTATTTAATTTCTAAATTAAATGGTAACAAATACAAATATAAGCAACAAATGAACCAAATCAGGAAACTTTTTTAGGATTATCATGCCTGTGACTTTTGTAATGGGGCTTAACTTCAGTCTTCTCCTAAATCAGACTTGAGAAGAGTTGTCTTATCCAAATATTTTATTAAGCATATTGAACTACCTTAAAAATATGAAAAGTGTAATCAGATTTCAGTAATATCTATTTATTTATGAACAGACAAAAAGCTATTCTTTTGGTAACTCTTAATATGTCTGTTTCAGATTCCCAATTTTTTGCATCTTACTCCTCCTGCTATTAAGAAACACTGTGCAGCTCTTAAAGGTGAGGGGGTTTTTTTGTTTTGTTGGTTTTTTCTTTTTTTTCAGTTTTTAAAACACCTTTCAGTTTTTAGACAATGCAAAATGTAACTGTATATGATGAAGTAGAAGGTGAGACATGGTCCATCTGTGAAGCTGGTTATTTGGCTTTGGCTAGTATCGTATGCGTTCTTGTTGCTGCATTGAATCATGCAGGTGGTAGACATGTATGTCTTAGGAGGTTTTCAGCACACCAGTAAGACTTTAATTTTACACAGAAATGCAGAGTGAAAGCTTGTATGTTTGAGGTACAGGCAGGGATGACGTGGAAGAGGAGCTGACCTATACCCAAAAGAACAGCTCAGATACAGAGCTTTGCAATGAGATGCGTAGCAAGCTGGTTAAGAATTTGAGAGTCAGGATCAGAGGAGAAGCCAAAAAAGATGTGTTAGTGGGCATCTGCCAAAGACTGCCTGGTTGAGAAGAGGAAGCGAAAAAAGCCTCACAACTGCAAGCTTTAATTTTCATGGGGAACTGCAGCCATCCCAATATCTGCTGAAAGGATAACAGGATGGGATGGAAGCAATCTAGGAGATTTCTGGAGTGTGTTGCAGATAATTTTTTGATGCAGGTGCTGGACAAACTCTTCATGAGAACGTGCTGTGTTGCACATGCTACTTGTAGGTGTGGAAGAACTGGTTGAAGATGTCGAGGTTGATGGCAGCCTTGGTTGTGAGAAGATGATCATGGAGTTAATATCTTGAGAGAAGTGAAGAAGGCAATAGTATATTGAAAGCAATTTCTTGATGCAGTTGATCAGTGAGTTGACTAGGAGATATGCTCTGTTGGGTTTCTTATTCAGAAACAAGGAAGAACTGGTCAAGTATGTGAAGGTTAGGGACGTCTTTGATAACTGGTCATGAAACTGTGGTGTTTAAAATCCTGAGAGAAGGAGCAAGACAGACAATGGAACTATAGTCTGGACTTCAGGAGAATGATTTGGGTTTATTCAGGAGTCTGCTTGGCAGATCTCATGGGAGACTTCCCTAGGAGCAAAGTGGCCCACTAGAGCTGGTGGCTGTTTAAGTTCAACCTTACAAGAGCAAGAATGGTCCATTCCAGTGTCCAGGAAGTTAAGCAAGTATGGCAGAAGGACAGCATGGGTGTGCAGGAAACTCCTGAGTGACCTGAGTTACAAAAAGTGGAAGCAGGTAAAGACTACCCATGAGGAACAGGAGATTTTTGCCTGACCATCTTCAAGAAGGGCAAGAAAGAAGATGCAGGGAATTGCAGGTCAGTCAGCCTCACCACATTCTGTGGCAGATTAGGAAGCAAACCTTCC
The DNA here is from genome assembly GCA_013400195.1 of Aramus guarauna. NCBI lineage: Eukaryota > Metazoa > Chordata > Aves > Gruiformes > Aramidae > Aramus > Aramus guarauna. The sequence continues at coordinate 580,627 of VXBL01003106.1, forward strand.
TGGAAGCCGTTTCCAAGCATGCCAAAACGTGCTGAATAACAGTAGAGAGCACAACCTCAGCAGGTGTTCACATAATAATGAATTGGTGGGAGGGTGGGGAACAAGTGATACAATGGAGAGCAGAGCTGCCATTCAGAGGGATGTCAACAGGCAGGGAAAAAAATCTGCTGCAGGGACCCTCATGAAGTTAAACAAAGGCAACTGCAAAGTCCTGTGTCTGGCATTGAACAATCCATACAGTAGTATAAGTGTGTGTGTTGGGACAAACAGCTAGAAGAGCTTTGCAGAAAAGGCCATGTGGAGCCTGGTGGGCTTTTGAAAGCAGAACATGAGTCAGCAGTATACCCTTGTGGCAAGGAGACTAACTGCATTCTGGGTTGTATAACAAGAGTGTAGCCACCACGTTCAGGAAGTTGCTTCTTTTCCCTCTATTGAGTGTTGCATCCAGTTCTGGGGTCCCTAGTACAAGACAGACGTGGACCTGTTAGAGGAGGGCCACACAAATGACCGGAGGGCTGGAATGTCTCTCCTGTGAAGAAAGGCTGAGAAAGTTGGGATTTTTCAGCCTGAGAAGAGAAGGCTCTGGGAGGATCTTACTGTCACCTTTCAGTATATAAAGGGGGCTTGTAAGAAAGATGAGGAGAGACTTTTTACTGAGGCTTGTAGTGACTGGAAAAAGGACAACGGTTTTAAGCTGGAAGAGAGTAGATACTTAGATTGGACATAAGGAAGACAATTTTTTACAATGGGGGTGGTGAGGCTCTGGAAGAGGTTGCCCAAAGAAGCTGTGGATGCCCCATCAAGGGAAGTGTTCAAGGTCAGGTTGGACAGGGCTTTTGGCAACCTGATCTAGTGAAAGATGTTCCTGTCCTTGGCAGGGTGGTTGGACTAGGCAAGCTTTGAAGGTCCTTTCCAACCCAAACCATTCTATGATTCTGTTTGGCAATTGTGAGACTGCATCTGAAGTACTGAATTCTTGCTTGGGAAACGTGGTACAAAGACAGACATTGAAATACTCGAGCAAGTCTAGCAGAGACCCTGCTGTTACCTAAATGAGTATGGTTTCTAGAAATAGTACTTTTTAAAAGATATATTGCAAAACAACAAATATTACTTGGAGTGTTTTCTCTTTATTACACAGATTTCTGCACTGAATGGCCAAGTGCTTTGGACAGTGACGAGAAATGTGAACAGCATTTTCCTATTGAAATTGAAACGATAGATTATGTTTCTGCAGGGACATGTATTCGTAATCCCAAAGCAAGAGTGGTGACTTTAAGAGTAAGTAGTATTTTTGGTAAACAGCCTTTGTTTCAAAAGCCAAATGCTTGACTTTCTTTTCAAAACATGCGCAAGTATGGTATGTTGTAAGGAAATGAGGGAAATGGTTTACTTAATGTCTGAATAAAAAGCAGTGGATTTCTTTAAGTGTATTGCAGCATGTTAGAACGGAGATTGTATGGTTATGGATATGTACTTATAAATGAAGACGAAGCTCTGATATAAACAAAATAGTGTACCTTCTGAAGAATCTACTTATAGAAAAGTCTGTGAGTGTTTTTGTGCTCAATGTCTTCCTTAGACTCTCTCATTGCTCATTTATGGACCCTAAAAGTGCACAAGTATTGAAAGATATGTCGTGAATGTGACCCTATTACTGAGTTGGCAGGCCTCCACGCATTAGTGTGTATGCAGTAGGAGCAGCAGCCTTCTGATATGGGATACTTGAGGTTGGAAGGGAGCTCAGGAGTTGTCCAGTGCGACCTTCTGCTAAAAGTAAGGTAGATACAGGATCAGAGCAGGTTACTTGGGACTTTATCCACTTGGGTTTTGCAAACCTTTAGGGCTGGAGACTGCACAGCCTCTCTGGATAACCTGTTTCAGTGCTTGCCTGTCCTCATGGTAGTAAAGTTAGGATTGGGCTGTGGCTTTTGAACATGCCTTTTCAAATGAGATTTGAGTCTGTCTTAAGAGCAGCAGCAGCATTGGAGTGAGCGATAGATGTGTTCTTACTCTGTCAGCATAGAAGTTAGAATACTGCATGATACCACATGCTCATAACACCTATACAACACCTAATCATGGCAACTTTGAACAGTAGTAGTTCATTTTGTCTATAGGGGTCACCACTTTCCCTTTATGTTGTAAAAACTTCTGGGCTGAAATTTAATTTGGTTTGTCATTGACTTAAATACACATTTCACACCACTGTTAGCAGTAACTTTTACCATCCCCTTGCAGTCAGTGCACACTAGGGGTTAGCCATTTGACTCCTAATTCAGCTCCATGGTCAAGAGCAAGTTTTCACAAATTTGTATGCATTAGAAATAAAAGGAGATGGAGTGTATCTGTGAGAATAGAGGCCCCTGACTTTATGCTGGGTTGTGAATGTGTGCAGAGGAGGCACACATTGGCCCCTCCTTGCTCCCATATTCAGTTGTCTCGATGGAGTAATACTGCCATTTTCAGGTTAGTGCTGGGCATGGTGTCACAGGTAGGCACAAGAGCTCAGCTGCTCAAACAGCCTTGAATTTCCTCCCATTAAAAACAACAGATGGTGAGTGTATTGTAAATTCCTTGCTTTCTAAATCATGTAAAACATTACTAGATATAAATGTCTTCTGTTAAATGCGGCTGTTGAGACACAAGATGTTGGACTAGGGATTGGCTATGCTGCAGTGGAGAGGATAATTCAAAATGATACACAAGTAAGTATGTCTGTATTATCCTATCTAAATCTGTCCATTAATGTTAACTGGCTTTGGTATTTGTAAGGCATTATGTGAATGTGTATTATGCACGTATATTTAAAAAAAGGAGGGATTGGAGTGGGAGACAAAAATGAAACAGCTATCCATATGCTTTTACAGTTACTGGTGTTCTGATCACAGACTTCATTAATAAATTCTTTCTCTGATTAATCTTCTGATTAATCCTCTGACAACAAAATCTGCCTAGCGAGGGGAAAGAGAAGGATTTAAAGGTGAAAGCAGATGGCACTGGGTCAGATAGTAGTTGAGGTTTTTATCAATGAGAGAGCATTTACCGTGCATTGTGTTACAGACTACGATAAACTCTGGTGGATCTTGATGAGATTTCCTTTTTTTAAATATTGTTTAAAAGTTAAACCTTTTTAATATTAATTTTAAAATGATGCCTTTTTTCTACCAGGTGTCATACTGGAAATACTAATTTTTCATCTTTTGTAGCTGAATGCCAATATTTCTTGTCATTAAATTTATCCTAGTCTGTTCTCAAGTGGAATTGTCTGTGTTGTGCCAGACAACATAGTGCTACAGGATGTAAACTGAGACCTTTTTTTAAAATCAACTGCTGTTTTTTGTGGAGCTCTAACTTTTCTAAAATTAAAAATAAAATAGTCTGCAGCATTCCAGCTAACAATAAGCTGTCCAATTGCTATCTCATTTTGTAGCAAGTAACCATACAAATATTTTTCACTTTAAAGTGACTTTGGATAGGAAAGACCAACATATTATTTGTGATCCTGTAATATAGGCAACAGACTAGACAGCTTGTTTGTTTGTTTGGGAAAAGCAAGTCATGTGGAATAAAATCAGCTGTCTTAACAGTAAATTTCAGATGATCACACTGTATGAAGGCAGCATGACACAGCTATGATAACACCATCCTTTTAAGACAGTGCAAAAAATACTACTCAAATTGTTTTGCATTGTTGGTTCAAGCAAGCTAATGCTGGACATCTGGGCTGGAGTATCCCATTAAGTTTAGATATCCAGGGTCGTAAAGTGCTGACATGCACAAGCAATTGTATGCTTGCCAGAAAGTTACTGTTTGAATGTTCAGATTATATATGCCTTGTATAACATGTCAGAAGTCTTAACACAATCAGAAGAAATTCTGCAAATGCATAGTTAATAGCTGTCCTTTTAATTCTTGGTAAAAGATGTACCTGACTATCTCAAAGTATTTTCAGGGTGCAGAGATTGGATTTATCCAAGTAATTAAAGGTATTTTCTCTTGTACTTAAAGGTTAAACTTTCTAACCTGAACTTGGATGAGCATGCAAAGAAGAAGCTTATTAAACTTGTGGGAGAGCGGTACTGTAAGGATACTGATATGCTGACAATTACAACAGACAGGTATGGTTACAAGAAGGAAAAAAAAATGTCTGTAGCAATGGTCACAGTATAGAAGGGGCTGGGTGTCTTCCAATAATACCTATTATTGTCTTGGTAAATTATTTTTAAGGTTGAAATATGACTTAAACACACCAGTACTCCAGTTCCTAACTGTTAAAATTGTAATGGACAAATCACATAAAGTCAAAGGTAATATTTCCTAAATATTGTTAGTTATCGGAGCTCTGTATTTAGAAGTCTCAAATGTTATTTTAACATAGTTGTCATGTTTGCCAACAGAACCTGTGGGTTCTGTTAGTTTTAACAATGATCTGAAGAGTTTCAGGCAAGAAAAATGACATTGGTGATCAGACATTTCTCAATGTTTTGATTTTTCTAGATATAAATAAATCACTGTTTAATAAATAAATTACTTAAAGTTATGGCAGCTAACTGCATTGGAGAAGTCCATTTTCTGTGTTGAATTCTGAAGCTTTTAAGAGAATACATGTATTCCTAAATTCACAATACACCTTAATTCACAGCAGCTTTCAGTGGTAGGAAAAACATTATTGGTAGTCTTTTCTGTTTCCATGATTTTATTAGACTTCTTTTTCCCCTCTTAAATTTCCTGTCCTTTGGTATGATACACTGTTTTATTCTATGTAAAATAAATACGAAATAGATAAAATGGTGCATATCTTTTTCAACTAGACTTGGAAACCTGGTAGTTTACTGGGACCACTTGTGCTACCAGCAGTTTCATTTCCCTAGCAAGACTTACTTTGTGGCTAAAACATTAGGATAGCTGAAAGGAGCTTACCGTCTAGAGCATCTGTGAATGGTCTCATGCTGAAACTCTTAATATGCCTGTTGATATTTCACTTTATTTTTAGTAAATTCTAAGGCCCAAGCTCTGAGCGGTATCCATTTCTTTAATAGAGGATTTTCCAGGCTGGCATTTAGATTACTTTTAAACTGAGGCTCTTTCATTATGAAAGAAATAACTCAAAAGCTTGAGTCCTTTTTGAAGTTTATTTGCTAGAATAGTCATAGTACATAGTCATTCAGATGAGTATTTTTTGGAGTGTCTCAGATTTAGTCTCAGGTGATTCAGTTTGTTCTGCATCAAAAAGGGGGATGAAGAAGCCTGCAGGAAGAGGTGAGTGTGAGAAAGACAGGATATTATGGTTGATCAGCATGAGGAAGAGATTAATGTCATCAAATTCTCAGCAGAAGGTTTTGACGACTAGTTTTAAGAAATACAGTTTTTGCAGGACTGTCTTATCTGAGCAGATTTTACTGGTGATGCTGTTTTGACTTTGTTGTGGTTTAACCTGGCAGGCAGCTAAAACAACCACACAGCTGTTAGCTTACTCCCTCCCCATAGTGGGATGGGGAAGAGAATGGAAAAGAAAGATGAAGCTCATGAGTTGACATGTAGACAGTTTAATAGGACAGAAAATGGAGAGAATATTAACGATGCTGATAAAAGAATATACAAAACAAGTGATGAACAACACAACTGCTTACCACCCAGAGCTGATGCTCAGCTAGTTCCTGAGCTGCCTGTTCCTGGCCAACTCTCCCAGTTATATACTGAGCATGACGCCATATGGCAGGGAGTATCCCTTTGGTCAGTTGGGGTCAGCTGTCCTGGCTATGTTGCCTCCTAGCTTCTTGGGCACCTTCACTTTCTCATTGGCAGGGCAGTGTGAAAAGCTGAAAAGTCCTTGACTGCTTGGCAACAACTGAAATATTGGTGTGTTACCAACCTAAATCCAAAACACAGCACTAACCAGCTGTTAGGAAGAAAATTAACTCTATCCTTGCCAAAACCAGGACATGCTTACAGCTACATTGACTTAAACTTTTCTTCTTAAATTGTTGGCTAGGTGTCCTGCTCTGAACTGTATTTCATGGCTGTTTTCACCAGTAATCCTCCTCCCTTCAGGTTTAGGGGGCAAAAAATAAATCAGATTTTAAGGGAATCCAACCTATGTTGTATTCCACTTTGGCACAGAGGGCAAAGAAGTTTTTAATGTTTCCTGAAGATCTGTAAATTCTTGCATTTTGTACATTTTCCTACTGCAGATGCCCTTTCTTCTGTTTTCTTAACACTCACACATTCATGATGTTATTCTTGATTACGTGTAATTCAGAAATGTGTCTGAATTGCACGTTTCTCTAAGATTCCTCACGTTACAAATTAGAAATTTTGATGGTAAGTTTAACATTTTGTTCAAAAGCATATTACATACATGCATTGATTTCAAAAAAACTAACTTTGTTTATGAATTTTCAGGTGTCCACTAAGAAGACAGAACTATGATTATGGCATACATCTTCTCACAGTTTTGTACCATGAATCTTGGGTAAGCAGTTGTGAATAACGCATGCTCTCTTGTAACTTTATAAAATATTCCAAGAATGTGTGCAGCTTCAAGTAAATTATCTTAGATTCTTTTCTTCTTCCACCTTGCTTTTCTTCAAAAACAACCAAGTTAAGTTGCTTATGTTTGAATCTTAATCCCCAGTCAACTTAGAGTGCATTTCTCTAATTTAGCAAGTGCTATTCTGTTGTTCGTATACATAGTGTGCGTCTTTTCAGAATTTCTCTAGTTTTTTACCTTACTAAGAGATTCTTTCCCAATACTTTGTTTCTCACAATAACAAGCCTAAAACTGACCCTGAGCCTAGCAGAAAACACCTTAATTCTCAGGATTCCTAAACGTGTCTTTAGTTTGGCAGGCATGCTGGGCTGCCTATGCACAATATTCAAACGTGAATTGAGTGCATCCATAGAAATGGTGTACTATGTGATTATCACTTGTTATCTATGCTTTTTTAACAGTGACCATGTTAGAAGATGAAAACAAGTATATTCAAAAAAGAGGGGTGCATTACTGCCTTTAAAGCTATAAAAACTAACATACAGTACAATATCTGTATTTTGCCCGATTCCAAGCTCTTATCTATTACTTAGAATCCATCTTTTCTTGGGCTCTTCCTGGGCTGCAGTAAACCATGACTTTAATTTGGAAGTATTCTGCTTCTTAAGTGCTCTCTCACAAATCTTGCCTCAAGCTGGATGAATGAGGACTTAATGCTTTTCTGAGCTCCCTTTTGCTCAGAAAAGAGACATCCTCCCCACCTTCTGTTAGTTTTAAGATTTCATTGCATCAGAACCAGTGAAAAAATACACAGTTATCGTAACTCTTTAGATAAGCATTTCTTACAAAGCAAGTGTAATGTAAACCTCTCTATAATTGTTCAGGATATAGCCTATTTGAAGTTTTTCCCAGTGGTTGGTTTTGTTAAATGGGTATGTGTGTGAAATATCCAGTGTAAATATATTAAAGATGCTATTCCAATTTATTGATAATGTGCTACAATTCTGAAGTAGTCCTGTAAATATAAGATATTTTTAGACCATAGATCTTTCTTTCACAATAAATTCTTCAGACTTGTCTCCTCTATTTTTGCGGTTAATCATGTTGGTTATAAGTATTGCCTTTTAACAATTTTACAGCCATTTTTTTTACAGAAAACAAGTTGGCAGTGTGAAATGAAATTATTTTTGAAAACTCATAGTTATGTTTTGGATAACTTACATTTAAATGTAACATGTTATTAGTCACATTGTTTGAGACAGACAGTGAAAGCCACCATCATCAGTATATTTCCATAGATGTACTCTCTTGTATAAGTTGTAGCTGATTAGCTACAAAAATTCACTCTTATTGTTTTCAGTTGTTCTATAGTCTTTAAATTAAAATCTCCATATTTAGCATTTTTATGAATTTTAGTGTTCTTGATTTTGGTCATTGCAATGATGATATAAAAAAATATTAAGGAGCATGAGGTGTTTTTCCCTTTCACTGGAAGTTACAATTACAAAACATATCCTTCAAGACAGAGTGCATCAAATTAAATTCAGCTTATACTAACATCTTAAAAGATGCACTTGAAATCTGAAATAAGTCTTTTGTACACATGGGTATTTTTCACCCCAGCAGCATTACATTGCATTACGAATCTTAAATCAATGATAGATCAGTTTCCACTATTAAGCAATGACAAGAGAGCTAGACACTGCTCACTTTATTAATTCCAGATGAACACCACATCTGTCCTTTGCTCTAGCATTACTTAGTGATGGAAGACAGGGCTATACGATATGGCCACGTGAGTGTTCAGTATGTATTGAATATGCACAAGTCTCTTGCCCTTTTATTACCTTTCAACTTCCATGTTAATACTTGATGAGTTCATCAATCAGTTGTAATTGTCTTTGATTTCCATGAAAAATTAATGGTCTCCTGAGACTCTTTTTTTTTTTTTTT
>VXBL01003106.1:590344-621564 GCA_013400195.1 Aramus guarauna
TTTTTTTGTGGAAGGAATAAATGTATGTCTGCTTTGTTTTCTTTTTGTGAGTGTTAGAGGAAGAAGCAGAGTTTCCACACTGTGGGAAGGAGGGACAGGGGAAAAGAATCGCCAGACTGTTGATAGATGGTCTGAATAAAGAGTTAAGATGAAGAAGCTGACAAAGGTTGCAGATGTGCAAAAAGGTACATTCATGACTTGGGAATGAAGAGAGTAGCTGAAGCTGTTTTGATTACTTGTAGGAGAAGTGGGATACTGCTGTGTAGCCCAAAGGGCTACACAACCCTACAAATTGGTAGTTAAAAATAGTATTGCATTTGAAACTGTACTGTCTTTCCTGTCTTCTCATGTTCACACAGAAATCCCATCAATGGACTTGACCATGCAAATTCTGAAAAAGCTGAGGGCGCTCAGGACCTTTCAGGATTGTGTTAGAAATTACCAAAACACAGTGCAGTGTTACCAGTTGGTATTTGATTTGTATTTAAACAAATAAACCCCCTTTATTTTAAATAAAGAAATGTGATGGTTTTCTTTCATGCTCTAGAATATATTCCCATAGTGGATAATGCTACCCTTGCTTTTGGCAAAGGGAATCTATAGTGCTTGTTATTTTCTGACAGAAAAAAAACTGCTTATTTGTTTTAATAGAGGAAGTGAAGGAAGAGAGAAGGAAAAACATTAATTCATCCTCTAGTTCTTGATCCATCCTCTATTCAGTTCAAATGAGATACACTGTAAAAGAGAACAATTATGAGAAGCTGTTCAGAATATTGGCAGCATAGTGGTGATTGATAGTAGTTGCTTGGTAAGACAGTGTGCTGTTTCTTGCGATCGATCTGAACAGTAGGAGCAGTATTAATTAGGGGTCTGCATATTGTGTTCTTGGTTCAACCTATTTGAAACAGGTTGGCTAGTGAGGCCGCCTAAACCTAAATGAGAACTCACTTTAGTTGTAGTCTTTGTTACTTAGAGATGCATGAGAAACAAGAGGTATACCTTAAGATCTCAGACTGATGGATCTGGCACCTTAGTTTTGTTAAATGCGGTTGGATATCAGGCCCGTGAGTTCGGTTATCTTTAAAACATTCAGATTTTAAAACTTAATAAATGAACATTCTTAAGCTTTAAAATACTTGGAGATCTTTTGCTTCCAGTGTAGTAATTTTCAGCTTATTAATCAAATATTTCTGTTTTATGAGTTTTTTGAATGTATTCAATAGCGACCTGATTTGCACCATGTCGTAAGAACTGAACTTACCTTCTTTGGACTTTTTCTTTGATTCCTTTCAAATTATCCCCCAGGATTGTGCCTGAATTGAATTGTTCAATGAAAAGGTGAGATGTATTAGGTAGATTGTTAAACAGCAGCTCAATCAGTTGTATTTCTGCTGCCTTTAAATGATGGTACTTCTTGACTGCTGTAACATTTCTCTAAACCTGAATGTATTTTTATGGTATCAAGTGATTTTTAAAGAGTAAGAGTTTGCTGCCCTCATGTGGTTAAAAAGATCATAAACTGATTGCTTCACACTCAGCACAGATTAATAGTTTATCACTAAAAAGTAAGGTTCTGTTATGAGTTGAAAGCAGGAAGAAGAAACAAGTGGAACAGGAAGTTAATTTTCCAATAAGGAAAAACATTTGTTGTCATTATAAGGGGGAGGAATCTGAAAAAGATAGTGAGGAGGAGATAATTTATAGCTGTTTTAAACTGGTCAAGACTATAAAAAGGTGCAGTAATTTTCCTTGCTCCAATTCCACATCACTTTCAACATATACAAATGCAAGATGATGGAGAGTGGAGCATATCTTTCTGCATTACACAGCTGAGATCTTGAAAGATTAGTGAAAAGTTGCCCTTGAATTTTCTATTCTTCCAGTGTACTTCTTAAAGTAAAAGGTCTAATCTGACATAATAGGAATAACAGTAGAGTAATGCTGTACACACTTTTGAACTCTCTTGTTTTTCTAGTAGTGTAGTTAGAGGAGTCTGATAAAAAAGATTCAAGACTTAAAAAGAACAATAAGGAGGAAGGAATATTGAAGTAGGGATAAGTGGAAAGTGGCTACTGAATATGTACAGTAATAGCCAAAGGGTCTTCTAGGTGCATTTCTTTGCACTGTAGATGTTAATAGTATGTGAAGTGGAAGGACAGGGAATTTAAAGCAGAAGGATGAGGAGAGGAAAAAACTGCGGAATGGACAGAAAAAAAAATTATTTTTTTTTTATTCCCTTTAAAGTAAAGTATTCAATTGCAAGGCACTGGTGGGGTGGGGAGTCTGTGTATGCATGCAACTGAATAAATATTTTTTACATAACTATTGGTGATAGTCCTGAAATCTATTGTATAGCTTTTCTCTAGACCTCAGCACTTGTATTGTCTTTTTTTATCTACAGTCATTTTAAGCCATTACAAGTAAATATAATTTTTATTACTTCAGGTTGTACCAGTAGAACTTACTAACAGAATTTCACAGTTTTCATAGTAGGAGTTCACCTTGTAATTCAACCTAAAATATGTGAAAGCGTATGAGTCCACTTTTGAAACCTAAGCAGGTCTCTGGCTACTTAAGTTTCAAAAGTATATTTTAACTTCATGTTCTGAACACTCAAGATGTTATGACACATGTATTGTAGGGTTAAAATGGGCTTATTCTCATTTGTAAGACTCTACAGTGTTTACTGATGTTTTAAATTTGTGGGGGACAAAAATAATCAACTAACAACATTTTTGCGTGATGAAGACCTCATTTTTTAAGTTTCTTTAATTGTCTCAGTTTTCTTCGTAATACTTTTAAACAGAGACGGCAACACTTGCACCATTTCATTTTTCAAATGAAAATAGAATTCCAGATTCACTTTTTCTCTTGCAGTAAATCTGGTTGGAAAAGTATTTAAGTTTCACTCAATACAGTCAGTTTGCAAAAATCTGGTTTCTGTTCAGTTTCCTGTTTGTGATGTATGTCTGGAGCTGTGTACAGTAGGATAACTTTTCATTTTGAGGCATGGCCACCAACATTGCAGCAATGGATACTGGCCTCTTGTAGCAGGGCTGAGGAATGCGTTTTGAAATCTCCCCCTACTGTCAAATCCCTTCCTGCCTACCTCCCCCCTAGAAGTCAGATTTTATTTTAAAATCCATTTTGACACAACATTCTGCTGGGAAGGATTCCAGGAAAGAAATACTTAACAGTTTCTTTGGCCTCCTTATAAAACTTACTGTTCTGTATCGCTCAAAAGAGATAGGGAGATCTTAATCTGTTTATCAGCATGCATCTCCAAAATCCTATAAGTTAATGTGTGCAGAGAAGAATTTTCCTGAAGAGATAAATGTAATAATTGTAATTAGTTTTGTTTTCTCTGCTTTAACTTGAAGGTGTTTAAAAGCCTCACAGTGATCTTTTGTTTGAACTTCAAACATGAATTTGGTCCAGGGAGTGACCAGAGGTGATACCCATATTCCCTTACTCTTGAGAAACCCTATCCCTGTGAGAGAAGTTTTTGCTTTAAAAATTCTGGAGTTTAGGAAAAAATGTCTTGGATAGCCCATATGCTGATAAACAAGGGATATGTAAAACAGGATGATGTTGTTAATTTAAAACTATGTAAATCTCTGCATTGAATTGCAGTATTATTCAGATATACATGGACTACTTTACTATAACCCCTTGTTCCACTACTGTTTTAGCAATACAGGCTATACTGCATCGAGGGTTTTCTTTTTCCCCTCTCTAGAAATTGAATGAGGCTCTTTACTTCTGTGTTGTATTGTGTCCAGGTTTTAATGTCAGTCATATGAGCCTTTTAGCAGTGTTAATCACTGTTTCTGGCTAAACATTTGGACTCAAAGATTTAAAAGACAAGAGATTCCATTTATCAGATGCAGGATGCAGCATTTGTTAAAGTATTTTTAAATTCAGATAGACAGACCCAAGCACACTGGGTTGTGGGAGGTGTGGGAAATAATCTTGGATCTTAATTAAAGGTTATTAAATATTGTGGTTTGACTGCAGTAACCTTGTTGACTAATGGACAGAATACTTTAAAATAAACCAACAACACTCACTCCCCACCATCCCTCCCCAGAAAAAGAAAAAAACCCAAACAAAAAAAAACCAACCCTGCTGTGATTGCCAGCTTTATTTGAATTCTGCATAGCATAGCTAAAAATTTACTGAAGACCTCTTTCTGGCAAGGGATTTAAAAAAAAAAATAAAATAAAATTCTGTATAATCCATCTGATGTAAATGCTTAACTATAATGTTTCTTTGAACTTACTCCCAGAGACATGTAAGTTTTATTTAGACAGGATTTCTACAACAATTTTAAGACAAACATGACCACCAAAAATAAAACATACTTTAAATTGTGTTTCTTACATAGTTGAAATAATGTTTTATTACTATTTAATGTTTTAATAATGAAATATTATTTACATCAGTAAAGTACTAAATTATAAATACACAACTAAATATACAGTCTACAATATATAAAAATACAAATACAGCTACAAAGCATATATGTTTACCAAAGTACAATAAACATTAAATACACAAAAATAGCAGGTTTGTAACATTTGAAATAATCTTAAACAGTCTGTGAAGCTAGAAGAAGGCCTGCTGAATTGGAGAAATGTTCAAAAACAAAATTTATAAAGAACAACTGCACAAGCCAAGTATTGACAGGCACTGTGATGATGACTCTGTGTTCAACTTTTGATCCTGTCTAATCTTGCAACACTTGGTAAAATTTAGCACCTTGTGGATAGAGATTCTTTTGAGGAGCAGCTTGTTTTGCAGGAAGAGGAAATGGATTAATTGGTGGTGCTTTTCCTTATGAGTCACCGTTTGGGAACTGTTTTAATTGTGAAGGATTGCTGTCTCTCATCATAGGTTACTTGGTATGAGCTGTCTCACTTTCGTGTCTTATAGCCAATGTAAACATACCAAAATCGTATGCTAGGGACATAATAGCTAGGTGGCTACTTCCAAAGCTTGAGCATTTAGGGTTATTTAAAATTACTACTTTTACAAGGTTTTGTTATTCATTATGTATAGTCCATAAGCTTTTTTCCCATTCTGACTTGTCTAGTTATATCTGCCAGATACATAAAGAACTTGATAAGTGGGAGGAAAGAAATTCATTCTGCACACAAAAAAAATCTGAGGCTTGAGTTATGAGCCTTGTACTTTAGAGGAGGAGAAGTATCTTCCATTGACAAATGTAATTTTTAAAGTGAATTGGTATAAGAGATAAGTTTCTTCAAATTATTATAACTTTGTTTCAGTCTTGAGTAGTTTTTAAGACAATGTATATTTTCTTTCAGAAAACTGAGACGTGGGAGAGCGAGAAGTCTGAGGAAGACATGGAAGAGTATACCTGGGAAAATAGCTGCTCTCAGAAAAATGCCTTGGATACATTACTTCGAATAAAAGCCTCAGAGAATGTCAGTAATGTAACTAAGGAAGAGCTTCTTGCATCTGAAGTAGTTAAGAATTACAGGAACTCTGTAATTGCACTTAAAAATGAAGGTGAAACAGAAAAAAACATGTCTCAGTATAAAGAATCTGTGAAGAAATTATTGAATATACAAGCATTACTGTGAGAGCAGACTCTGCAGGTACACCTCATTATTATGGAAATATTAAACTACTATGTTAATGTTTCTATATGATATAGATGTATAATTATTCAGAACCTTAACCAAAAATAGGAAACTTGAGTTAATTTCAGTATTAATCAAATTTTTTTTCTTACCACTGAATTTTCTTGTAATCATAATTTTCCTGTCCGTGAATCTTGTTCTTGGAATAAAGTATGTTTTGAGTTGTATTGGTGACTTGAATGTTCTTTCTATTCTGTGCTTTCTTAACTTGGGAGATCCTGATTCAGTCCTCCGCTTAATCATATTCTGACTTCTCATACAACTTCTTTTGACATATAACTTAGAGCAACAATCTCAAAAACAATGAAATGACTTAGGGTCCCAGTGCCATTAATCAAGAGTCTGAAAGTTAAGAGCTCTAAACTTTCTAAATGCTTGTCAAATATCACTCAGATTTTTCTTCTTTCTGTACTCCCTATCTGTAAAATAATGTTGCCTAAGTAGCTTTTGGAGAGGTGTTGAAGCACACTGAGCAGTGTGAGGTTCTCTCACTTGTCATCATGAGGGCTAACAAATACCCTAAGTAAAAATATGTCTCTAAAATGACAGAATAAAATAAGGTAGAAAATGAGATGGTAGTGGAAAGGTGAACTAGCAGTTATTGACAGGATACCAACGTACATAAGAAAGGAAGAATGATGTGAGTTGCTGAAAGTGAGACCTGGCAAGTAGTGAGGCGAGTACATAGCTTAAATAGGAATGGACAAGTCTTGGTACTTGAGGTCTGCGGACTTGTCTCTTGAATGTACCTAGGCTTTTCAAGGAAAACAAAACAAAACATTTGTAGCATCCAACTTACTGCTGTAAAGCACAGAGAAAGAGATTATATCTGTGTTTATCTTATATTTGGTAATCTGTATTTATTTGAAAGGAATTGATTTGAAACACTGGCATAACAGGCAACTTTTATTGCCCTCCCATGATTAAGAAAAAACAAAACCAAAAATTTCAGCTTGAAAGGACATAAATAACTATTCTTGCTTTTAGTGTACCTTCCTGGCTTACTCAGATTTCAGCTTAGAGAGAAAGTCTTCATTTTCTAGAAGGGGCAGAGGGAGGTTTTTCATCAAACTTAAGGCTTCTGCATACCTGTAAAAGAACCTAGCATGTGGCCCTGCCAGCAACTCATTGAGAGGAAACAGCGTAAGACTAAGGACATTGAAAACTGAAGGGAATTTATTTCTGCAGTGTTCTGTGTGGCTTGACTCACTGCTAGGATTTATCATTGTTTTGTGTTTACATACAGTCAAAGAGTATATGTATTCCCATTTCCAAAACATTGTCAGTTTTGGAAGGATTATTATTAGGTAGAAATTGTTTTCATATGGCAGAAGACTGAGTTTAATACAGGTTTTTACTTCCTATGAGAATTTGCCAGTGCTGTTGCTAAGATTGAAAATGCTTGTCCTGTAATCCCAATTTTGCACTTACCAACTTGGTTATTTAGTGGTCCTTCCTCTTAGATTTGTATTAATGTGAAGTTTTAGCAGAAGCTTAATATGGGGAAAGTTTTAGCTGTTACCAGGTTGTTTCTTTATTCAGGGATAATGAGGGTAATATTTAAAATTATTATTTCAAAGAATATATTCTGTGTAGTTCCTAATCCTTTTTTGAACAGCCATGAAACCAAAATTACTGAGGAAGTAACTGCAGTTTGACTCAGACAGTGGTACGGATGGTGGACTTGTGCCTGGCTTTATTCCAAAGGTGGTTTTGTTCTAGTATGTACACAAGAGAAATTTGTTTCCTTAATTAGCTTTGTCAGTGCTTGTATAAGGACTGGCATATTAGCAAGCATATGTAGCTAACTTCTGTTTTGCAGTGGCATGTCTTGTACCAGATTGTCATGAGTAATGCCTTTAAATGTTTTAAGAAACCCAAAACCCCGTAAGCTTGCTTTTCTCCATAAAGTTGTGCTTATGTTCGTGGGACATATGAGCACCTGGTAAAATTCTCCCTGCAGCAGAGCATGATTCAATTTTGTTTTGCTCTTCATAGCCTTTAAACAGACCTAAGCAGAACTCAGTATGAAAGCTGTAGTTAAAATAATAATTTGACTTTACTACTAATAAAGGCTAGTAGAAAGCACAGCAAGGGAAGTGGATTTTTCATTTTATTGTATTAGCATGTCATTAGTTTCACAGCTAATTCATGGAAACCTTAAAACGCACAGGCTTCTGGAGTTCCCTCGGAAGCGTTCAAGCCGAGCTTATATACATTCCATCAATGTTTCAAGAAATACAGCCAGGATAAAAGGCAGCGATCTTCTAAGTGCCAGGACACTCAAATGTTTCTACTAACAATAGGTTATACCTATTGGCCAAGAACAATGTTGGGACTAATTCACTGTGTTCCCCAACTGCATCCAACACTTAGCATCAGAAATCGTCAAAGATGCAAGTTTTCCAGTAGTATCTGGCTTAATGACCTACTACCTGGCTATAGAACACTTGCCCAGCTGGCCTTAGAATGCTGCAAGATTGACCTCCAACCTTGGTTTTCAATGTTGTCTTCACTTCCTCTCCTTGCTAAGAAATGTGAGCAAAATTAAAAACCTTTATAATCCTGTAAGTGCCCAATCAAGCTGCTAGAATCAAAGGTGATATAAAATTCAGAGTTACACTTTTGGTCTTTACTAATGGTTTATATGTTACAGTATAGAACTTGTGTAATGCAGTGGACTGGATCAAAGGTAGCCTGGGTTGTATTTTGAGCTCTGTCATCTTGGATGTTTCTTTTCCTGTTTTTCTGCTTCTCCCTCTAAACTGTGTTTGAAGGTGGCAGTATTTCTCTATGATTATGTAGAATACCTACAACACTGGGATCTTAACTCCAGTGGGAGTTTTCCCAACTGGGATGATGCAGGACATAGCATGTGTTTTTATGAACTAAACTGCACATCTTTATTTTCCTGTATAATACACTTGCAGACCATCTGATTGGAAACCTGCATTGAAGTTTAAAAACTGTGAAGAGTTAGATCAATAGACTTACAGGTTAAGCAACTCTACAGCACAGTAATAAGTACATCATTAGCAGTAGTCACTTATTAATGTATCGTGTACATTATAATGTAAATGCATGACTGTAAGGTGTGTATCCCTCCATACCTGTGTGTATGTACGTTCTTGTTACATGGAAGTGCTCATATTACTTTTAAATAGAAATGGAGATAGAAGCAGGCTAGGCACCCTGGTGCATAAATTTGAAAGGAAAGAGGAGCAAAAAAACCACACATAATATCTAGAGGCATTAGCTGTCTCCATAGGTAATTCTTTTACTGGTATTTACTGGCCAAGAGGAACGTGGAGCTAGTTCATGACAGCCCTGACCTCGGGCAACCCTTTCCATCACAAATTGAAACTTGAGCAGGAAGGCTACTATATGTATTTCTTTGCGGTCGCTGTTCTAACCTCCAAGTAGCAGATGTCTCATTTCAAATCCAAACACTTGCCCCCGCAAACTGGAAAACTAAGTTCCTTATGGCAAGGAAAAATAAGCTGTCTCCAATGGAAAAAAAATTCATGTGAATTAAGTTCTTGGCCATCTGGAATAGTTGTGATGCAGAATTTTGCTGGTGCTGTTGAGGAGACTAACTTTTATCAGCCATATAAACATTCCAAAGAAAGGTTGAGATCTAGCACTTGGTCAAACTGGAACTTGCTTTGTCAGTGTTCTGGCTAATTCTTTTTCATCTAGAAACTACTGTAATCACTGGCATGAGCTGTCTTTAGTAAACAGTGTGCTCGGAGTTTGAAGTGAAATGTTCAAAGTGTTGCTAAATAGTTTCTTGAGGTCATTTGTCTATGTTCTATCCCACTTTTGCCCTTTAAAGAATGGCTGTTGGACACTAAGCGTAATCTCTTGCTCAGATTAGACAAGAAGGCCTGTGCAGAGATATAATTCAGTCTTTGGCAAGGAGAGTCACTACTTGTGACTTCACCAAGCCCTGTGACCTGAATGTGACTGGCTGTGTGTGAAGAGTTGGTAAACTCCTACAGATAATCTCATAGTCTTCAGGGAACTAATTTATAGTCCTGACTTGAATTGACACTTTTTGCCTTGTTTTCATGCAGAGCATTGCTACAAGCACAAATAAGGGATAAAGGGACAGTTGCCTAAAATGGGATGTGCTGTCTGGACAAACCATCTTTCTATACATTTCTTGTTTTCCCTCATACTTAAAATGTATGTATTTATTTTCTTGTGACTCTCCTAGTCTGTAATAAAATTGTCCTGCTACTGTGCTTTATAAAACCCTTTTCCTGCCTATTTTTTTCTCTATATGCCAACAAACTCTATACGCCAAGAAGCCCATCCTGCCCCAGAACCATTTGTGTGTGGGACAGATATAAATTTTCACTTCGGTCTCATTTTGTTTTTTCTGGTGAGTACTGAGGTCCTAGTTCCATTAAATGATTCTACAGAACATAATATTGAGGGTGTCAAAGGAGCATCAAGATGCTATTAAGTGCACTATACAGTCTGAAGAAGCCTTGTACACCAGTGATGACTGTGACATGCTGCAGATCCACAACTGATCGATGATCAGATAGAAGTTACTTTTCTGAGAGTAAAAAGAGGTGAAAAAACCCACTTGTTTGAAAGCAAATATGTATTACCTATGACTTCTTTCTATTTAATGCCTTCTTGCAAGAGATTTGTGTTGCTAGCGTGATCGGGTGTATCCCATCTAGTGAGAGGATTTCTTTGCTAGTCTGCATTTGTAGGCATACGACATCCCTGGTGTAAGAATTAAAAGTTTTCACTTTTTCAGTAGGTGATTTCCTTTTTTAAAAGAAATCTAATAGTAGTATCTGTCCCTTAAGACCAGCTGTTTTTTTTTTGTTATTTAATCAAGCTGCTATGGAGGATTATAAACAAGCTGGAAGAGGCCAAGCACTACTGAGTTTGCAGCAGTGCAGACTGTCAGCAGATGTTTTGTGGGGCATGGAGGTAGCAGCCTAGCCTGCATAGGAAGAAGAGTCAGGATAAGAGTGGATACTAAGGACTTGGGGAGAACAGTAATATCTTAAGGGTACAGGAAGAGGAGAGAGGGGATGTCCCATGTTCAGGTTTACTTCTATTTCTTTCCTGAATGTTACCCATATTACAATTATGAACAAAAAGAACTGTGTTGCCTTAGACACGCAATGATCTTGCTTCTGTGGCTTCAAGTTCAGCAATAGATTATAAATACATATATTACGGATTTAAGCATCTTCCCCTATTTTATATGCATGGTTAAATAAAGAGTTAAATCAGCAATGCATTCTTCTCAATATGATAAATTAATGAGTAAAGAGCACTGTGTTACATTATTACCACCTTAAACTGTTAAACAGTTCTGCGAATCTTACTATGCGAAGCAGGGAGAAAGGTGTTGTGTACCCTCTTGTCTTTGAAACCTGGAAAATCAAAATAAATTTATATTCAAGTAAAAAAAAATCTGAAGTATGAAATAATTCCAACACAAAATGTGTCTGTAATTGAAGATAACTAATATTCAGCAACCCAGGGCTAGGAAAACTGAAACACATTATCTTGCTGAAACTATGGGGCAATTTTTAGGTAAACAGAACATATTTTTTCTACCTGAATTGGACTAAGTTGCATGCGTGTGAATTCTGTATCCTAAAAACTACATGCAATTATGCAGCTATAATAATTTTAATATGTTCCCTGATTTTCAGGAGAAATTATATTTGGAATTCAGCGCTGCAAGGTCTTGAAAGTTTGTGCAAGGCATCACAAAGTGCAGATCTAGTTCTAGAATCATAGAATGGTTTGGGTTGGAAGAGACCTCAAAGATCATCTAGTTCCAACCCCTCTGCCATGGGCAGGGACACCCTCCACTAGACCAGGTTGCCCACAGCCCCATCCAACCTGGCCTTGAGCACTTCCAGGGATGGGGCATCCACAACTTCTCTGGGCAACCTGTTCCAGTGCCTCACCACCCTCACACTGAAGAATTTCTTCCTAATGTCTAATCTAAATCTGCCCTCCTTTTGTTTAAACCCATTACCCCTTGTCCTATCTCTACACTCCCTGATAAACAGTGCCTCTCCAGCTTTCTTTCCTGTAGGCCACAGGAAGTTCTGTTATGAAGTATTTTTCTGAGTTCAAATTTAGACTTTTTTAACTCTTAGTCACATAAAAATACAATGTTATTCAAAGTGTGTTTTTTGCTGAGCCCTTCTTTGGCAGTGAACACACACTTCACCATATTGATTGTTTTGACCATGTCAAACAAAGAGACAATTTCATAAGACACTTATGTATTACTGCATTACATTGGATGTTTATTCATGTGGTAGCAAATAGACAAGCAGAAAGGTAACTATCTGGATCTTAGATCAACTTTTGATACATCTTTATATTTTAGGTGTAAGTTGGTTTTAAAATGTGTTTTACTTTGTTACACAATTTTAAATTTTTTTTAAAAAAATAAAAAGCACTTTCATTGCAAATTGATGTGACAATGCTGGCTGAAGTGTTTTGTGGGAGAATCCTATGACAAAATGTGCTTGTCATCAATACTGAGTGAGATGAAAAGTACAACAATTTGACTTGGAGCATGTGGTTAATCAGTTTGTTTATTTAATATATTTGATCAGGTTGTCATGATGTGTGAAGCATCTGAACATTATCTGTGGTAGAGATCAAAGCATGAACATTGCAAACTTTTCATTTTCTGGTTAAGATTTTATAAATGGAGGTATACCTTGTTGTGTCTTTAACAGAAAATTCACTGTTGACTGAGCCCTGAACATTTCTTTCAGAATTTGACAGAGAATGGTTGGTAGAGCACTGTACAAAGAGAACCCTGAGCCACATGGTCTGCAGCTCCTACTCTAAAAAAGAGCATTCTGACAGTCTTGGTGCACATCACCATTTCCAGTGTAAGTTGTGGAGAAAGGGTATAAAACACATCACAGTAATCTACAGGCTGAGGAACTAAGTTCCTCTTCTGATAGATGTGTGCCTTTGTTTCCTAATGAAATGAGTCAGACCTGAGGCTTTTCCATGTCAGGGTCAGATCCCTAAGATGATGATCACATCACAAGAGACATACATTCTTTATTTACAATATCAC
Source organism: Aramus guarauna (assembly GCA_013400195.1). NCBI lineage: Eukaryota > Metazoa > Chordata > Aves > Gruiformes > Aramidae > Aramus > Aramus guarauna. The sequence goes on from VXBL01003106.1 coordinate 603,110, forward strand.
CATTCATCTTTTGACACAATGTAGAGTATCTTGGTTCCTTTCTCCTAGTTCCTTTCCTTTTGGTGTTAAAAACCTGGAAAAGAATACCTGTGAGGAGCCCTTGGGGTATCATCATTCTTAGTTGAAATTTTTAGCAATAAACTATGTGCAAGATTCAGCCACATGATGAATTAGGGAAGTACAATTTGATGATAAAAAAAGTCAGCTTGTTCAAATTCAAAATACATCATGCAGTGGGTACATCTCCAGAGTTTGTATTGCTTTACATATAAGCATAGAATTGCCCTTGAATCATACCTAATTCTAATTTTTCTAGCTAAATAGAAGGAATTTCTTTCGTGTTATTTCAACTGCCTAAATAACCCCACTACTTTAAAATGTTCTTATCGCGTGTCAGTCTCTCTTCTATTAGACATAAATTAGCATACAAGGTCAATCAAATACTATAAGCAAGGGTTTTTTTAAACTTCAGTTTTCTAAGCTGCAGTGCTGATCAATGTGGGCTAAAATATAATTTTAGAGAGTTCTTTTCCTCTGAAGCCAACCTGCTGAACTGTAATGAGGTACTCATGTGGCCTCATCACTATAGTCTTTGAACATTGAATGAATCTTACTAGTTTTAAAATAATGTTCTGCCACATAGACATGACAATCGGTTTTATTTTTTATTGTTTCCTTTTATAACATTTACACTTGTCTGGGAAATAGAAACTTCTTACAGCAAGTGAAGAAAGTGAGAAACTCTGAGACGTCAACAAGTTTAAAAGAGGAAGAACAATCCTGGTTACTGTTGAAAATGTTTGCTTTGCTAAGCAAACTTCCTGAGTAAGGTAAGGCAAGGAAATACCTTGCTACCTTGTTGACCTAGTCGCTTGATTTATATTCAGGAGGAGCACTTTTATGAATAGACTATACAGGATGAGGAAACAAAAAAAAGGGGATTTTTATTATAAATCTAACTTCCAGACCTTTCAAAACATTTTGTGTATTCCTATGCAATGTATATTAAATGACTATCCCTATTTTAAAAAGCTACTGATGTAAATGATAAATATGAGTAGGCAAGAAAAAGCAAGTCAAGGTGGACAACACAGATTGATGCTAATTGCAAGGTGGGAACAAATGTTAGCTGCATTTGTGTTTTCCTTAGCCAGTAACAGAATGGATTTGTCAATGCATTACAGAGCAAGTAACTTTACAAAAGCAATTGAAGTCTGAAGCTGCTTCTGGGGGGGCTTGAAAAACATTTGAAGTGATTGTTATCAGAGGAGTGAAGTGAGAAGTGGGGTAAAAGTAAAGCAAAAAGATCGATCAGATGTTTGGGTATGAGTTAATGGAATTCAATAGTTTTTAGGACTTGGCTTCTTTGGGGTGTTTTTTTTTGAAGGAGTGCTGGCTAAATTGTGTCTCATTAGGGATAAGTGGGAGAAAAAAGTAAATCTAGAAGTTAATTGGAGAAAAATTGACAAGTTTTATAGAAAATGAGATCTGAGGCAATTAAAGGATGATTAGAATTAAATGATTTTATGATACTATAAAACTTTGGTTAGTATTACTGATTACACTTACACTTAATCTTCTCAGGTTAGTTCAAAGTCAGAGGAAAAGATAGACACAGCTGCAGTGAATTTGCTCTCTTAAATTAGGGAAAGTGTATACTGTTTTTTAGGCATTAGTCTGGGTCAGATTATGAACCAAAATGTGCTCAAACATCTCTGAACATGCAGTGGGAGCTGTGACCGTGTACTTCTTACCTAAAGAGACAGGGGAATTCTATTTCGTCTATTGAGAATTAAATTGCAACTGAAAGATTCTGAAACCATCAGTGAAAAAATTATCTTTGGGTTCTGTAAAAGAAATAAGCTGGTATATACGATTCACTTTTAAAAAGCTATTTGTTCCAAAACAAGTATGGTGGCAGTATTTTACAAATTACCTTTGACAGTAGTATACTTTATGAACTGTCTCACCATGGTTCTTCTTCTTACGGGCCTATACTGACCTCTCCTACTGCTGCAACGCCCTGCTGTGAAAGCAACAGTACAACAGCAGAGGAAGACGAGAGAAGAGCAAAGAACAACAGGAATCAACCAGACACCCAAAGCTGCATCTTCCCAAGCTGGTGCCTCATTATCTGAAGTATAATTCCTACCACTGTAGCCTTTGGTTTCGTTTAAGTGTTGCTTACTGCTGTTCAGATGAGGAGGAGTGGGCATGTGGGATAGTACCTCGGCAGACTTGGATATCAAAATTGAATGTACAGTCTTCTTGTCTGAGCTGGTGGTTGACCTAGTGCTCACTGAAGTTATGCTTGTCCTTTTAGCTAAATGATCATCTGGTGGAAAAGTTTCTGCGCTGGAATAAGCAGTGACGTTAGTTTTTTGGACCATCTGGCTTGTGCTGGAGGTGTAAGTGTTTGCTGTTAAGCCGTGGCTAGTTGTAGAAGATGGAGCTTGGAGCAGAAGAGAACTTGATGTGGCATTTTGGTGCTGGCATCTTTCCCACTCGGTGATCTTGGTGCTGCTTTGCCTTTCGTATTTACTCGGTGAGGAGTGAGTATTTGGCTCTTTGGAAGTCAGTTTTTCAAAAATAAGAAGATCTGGATCAATCCCTATTAGATCATAAACAATGTGAGTTTATGTGATAATAGCTTATCTGCACACCCACAAATGGAGCACATGGAGAAAACAGCAGGTCGAGGAGCCCAAATAATACCCATTAACACCTTCTGGACTGGGGGTGTCGCTGCCTAGGGTTATGGGACACCTTATCAGATGCAAGGGAAGTGCATTTAGGGATTGCACAGGATTTACTATGGGATGCTAAAGGGAAGGAATGAAAGGTGAGGAAAGGGAGGGATCTAGGCTACTGGGGAGTAGGGGAGTCCCGGCAAGCTGTGCACGTGTGTGCATGTGCACGTGTGTGTGTGTGTGTGCGTGGCTGCGCTCTCAGGGGCTCATACATCTGGGTGACAGCAAATGGGGAGACGGGTCCAGACTGGGCAGAGCGAGTGTCTGAGCCCAGCTGCTGGCGAGATTTGCATTGTACATATGTGCGTATATCTATTTTCACTAGCAGATCTCCATCCTTTGCAGCCAGAAGAAGCAGGATGAGGCTCTTGGTGCTGCCTGTGTTCCTGTGTCTGCTTTATGTGTTTGTCTGTGTTACCTGTGTGGCTGGCTGTGTATATATGTATACTTGTGGTATGTACGTGTGCTCTTTGTACATGTGCCTAATGGGAATGTTTTCAGCCTCGCTGCTGCTTGGGTCTGAGGACTTGGAGCAGTGGGCAGCCTCGCCTCTCAGTCTCTCAGATCTGGTGCGGTATTTTCCCCAAGCATAGTATTGATGAGTTACTCAGAGCATAAATCTTGAGAGCAAGTTATTTTCAAGGCCCTTTCTCATATACAATGTGAGAAAGGGGGGAAGTAGTTTCAGATACAGGTACATTAATGAAAAAGGAAAAATGTCTTATGGTTTTTTAGCATTGCATGTTACTTCAGAAGATCTTCTAGCACAGCAAATGACCTAGTATAATTTTAACATTTTCTATAGTTGCTATGTTTTCAGCCTGTATAAATGAAATGCTTAATTACCTGTTGTGATGTTGTACAAAATGGCATTGATCCTAGCCTTTAGTATGCAACTTTCCAATGCTGGGCAAGACAAGTGCAGGCAATTCATATTCTTATAAATGGCTCCATGGTAGAACACTGCTAGATTGCAGGAAACTATAATACAAAAAGAATAAAGTTGAGCTTATCAGCATAAATGACCATTGCATTTTGCATGTTATGTTATTTAACATCAGAAGATCATTAACACTGGGCAGCTCCATAGTACTTTAAATCTGTGGTTCTCTCATTATCATACAAACTAATTAAGCATCCAGTCAGAAAAGTAGAAGTACTTATAATTATATTCTTATTTTACATCTGGAGAAAAGGAATAGAATAGCCATCTGAATTCCAAATGGGTTCTAAATTCTAATTCTGAATTCTAAAATTATATGCTTTAGCTTGTAGTTCTCCTACCAGTTGTCTTCCTTCGTGTCTCAGATGCAGTGAGTGGACAATTTCTAAAAGTAAAGTTATCAAAGAAGACAACTTTGACATGTTTCCTCTTGTGTAATATATCTGTTTACTTGAAACTGGATAGCAACCATTCATTTGACCTAGACTATTTAAAAAATATCCTGAACTACAATAAATAAGTGATATCCTGCCCTGCTGCCAGTTCCCATTCGTTTTCCTTGTTTGCCTTTGGGCTGTTGTATTTCTGTGAATAGAATAGTTTAGACAATTCTTCATTTATTTTTGGAGGTTCAGTTTTATCTTCCCATATCAAAAATCAAGGCCAAAGTAATAATGAAAAAACACCGGAACAACTTGTCACTCAAACCCAATTTTAGAAAGGATATAGATGCGCAAATCCTAGGTTTAGATTGAAAACATATGCTAAAATATTTATGGTTAGAGTCGCAGTATATAAAAAGCAGGAAAGAGTCTTCTTCCAGAGTCTCACGGTACATCAAAATCTCAAGTCAGAAATGAAATTTATTTTATTATATGAATGTGCTGGGCACAGGATCAATGTTAGTTTTTCTTTTAGTTATACAAAGTTTTGCGGGTTTTTATTTATTTCATTTTACCTGCCTTGAATGTAACCTCCTTACCTGAACTAATATGGCTACCTGCAATTAAAAATATATTAGCAGGGGAGTGCTTTATAAATGTATTCTGTTTACTTAGGTATTTATTCCAAACATTTTTCTCACATTTATAAGTAATGAAAATAATATGTAATACTTCTGCAATGAGCAACAGAAAATGTCATGCAACTCTTTCCATTTTATGTGTAACTAAAATAAATAAATAAATAAATAAAAGAAATCCCTTACCTATCTACAAATAAGAAAGGAAGAAAATACACTAAACTTGCTCATACTCTCTTTTCTGTATTATTTGTATTTTTTTCATCTAGTAGCCTCAATACTGCATCATAGACTTAACACAGTACACGCCTTGAAAATGTTTTTCTGTGATAATGAACTTATTATCAGACAGAAGCATTATTTTCCAAAAATGCATACAATTAATTAAATAAACATTTGCAATGAAAATGCACTCTGTCCATCTGAACAATAAACATTCAGCAGCTCCATGGAAGAAAAATTCATGGCAGAAGTGCTGTTACAGAATTTATAGTCTTGTGTTTTTTACTTATAAAGATCAAGATTTTCTGCCAGGCTGAAATGAAAACAGGAATATTTACAAGTAAAACTGGGATCCTAAACTCTGATGATAGCAAGGTAAAGATATGATTTGTCATCAAAGCTAAATGAAAGATGATAATCAACATTTTTTCTTTCATTGATACAATTTTCATGTCCCGTATATACCTCTAGTTAGGCTTCATCGGTTTCCAGTTCTCTGTTATAGGAACTTGAGCTTACAGTAGGTATTTATGAAAGTAAGACTGGTACAAAGAAGTTTCTGATTACAAAAACAACAGAAGAACATAACTTGTGGAAGACAGAATGATAATCTTACAGGGATTGTAGAAAGCTCTGGCTTCATTATATTTATATACATTCCTATATTGGTTCACATTTTTCTTTAAAAGATTAGAAACATTTTGTAGTGTTAGAGAAGCATATTTAGCCAGTACATAACTATTTTGATATATTTCCTGAGAACTACAGGCATTTCTACAGGTGATATAGAAAAAAACATTGGCTTCTACAGATAAAGGAATTTAAAATCCAGTTACTATTTTTAAGGAAATAATTCTGAATATAGAAATATTTCTAGGCATCAGTAAACATTTTTCATCATTTTTAGCATGTTAACCCTTTAAAAGACAAAGCCCTTCAGATATTTCTGTGAAATATCGATGTAGTACTTCCTTTTCTGTGATATCTTTTGTTCAAAGGTTCTTAAACACTCTGCAAACACTAACAATGTGGTATTAGTGAAGTCATTGTTTGAAAAATCACAGTTTTCAGATGTTTGTTCATATTGATGATTTTTCTCCCATCAGAAAACTGTTCTTCACTTGCATCACATGTAGCAGTACGTGCCCCTTCCTCAGACCCAGGTAGCCAGTGCTCTGGATTTTGTCAAAGAATGGATGTTTTATGCTAACAGTATATTTTATGTTTGTTTTTCAGTGTGATACATGAAAGCTATGCAGGTTTCTGATATAGAGACTATCTTATTTAAGAATATATAAAACACCTGAAAATACATGTATTTGTTTGAAGGGAGGACCGAGATCTTTGAAAGCTTTCCAGTCTTCCCAGTTTGTGCAAAGTTCTGTTGTCATTAGAAACTCTGTTTTTTAGCACAACATAATTATAAATGTATTTCATTTTAATGATTACTTTGCATGCTTTATGAAAACATCATTAAATAGTAGAAAAAAAATCTCATCTGAAGAACTTGGCTTCTGTGGGTATATTTTCTTTGGGATCTGTGCTGGATTTCATTGCATAAAATCAGGTAAGAAAAAAAAGCCTATTTTTTTCATAAGGAAGGATTATTCTTTGGTCAGGAAAAATACTATAAAGCATGCTATAAGATATTTTGCATTGGTTTGAGGGGATATAAACAACATGTTTTATTTCTTGTTTTTAAATTATTTCAAATTTTCGTTTTATCTTGTAAGATTAGCTTTCAGTAACTGTACTATTACTGAAACAAAGAAAATTCTTTTATCAAACTTCTTATCCACATTTCTTGAAATCTTAATTAGGATATTTATTGGCAATAGTGTTTGTGGTAGTGGCTACATCTGTCTCTTTGGGATTATAAGGAAACCACAAGCTGATTTAAAGCTTATCTTTGAAATGCCATCTAATGTCTCTGTTTTAGTTAAGAAAAAACTTGTGCTTGACTATGTAACATTATAAAAAAGAGATCCAAGTTACCATTACTTATCTCTGTAAGGTCTCCAGCCCCATGTTCTATGAGAAAAAGTTTGTTGTCCAAATAGGAAAAACATTGCTGAAATGTATATATCAGTTCTTTCCTCGTAATATTTAAGACAGAAGTTGACTCCTCCCAGGAATGCTGCAGTTACATTCATTATGTCAAGGTCATATTTTTGCTCATAATTCAAAATTTCATCAACATTTATATTAACTGTTTTTATTAACTGATACTTCACTTTCATCCTCCATATCCAAAAACATTTCAAGTCCTGTGAGTTTTGCAGTCAAATTTAGGCACCGCAAACACACACCTCACATACGCTCCTAAAATACACTCCTATAGTGTACCAAAGCAGTGTGATACAGAGAAAGTATAGTCTTGGGCTTCAGACAAGCAATGATTTTTCTTATTTTTATACTGAATCTGACTTTACATGGTGAGGGAAAAGGGGTTGCCAGCTGACTAACTGCTATTATTTATTGCTATAACGTTATTGTTCATAGTAACATTATGCCTGGGTTGCACCAGAAACATGGTGTAAACACAGAACAAGAGAGTGCTCTCTTCAAGAAAATGAATATTCTTGTATTTCAGAGGAGGACAAATTGTATGTTTCTCCCTCACCACGTCCTAGACTAGTACCGCACTCCATGAAGAAGAGTCCAGTTGGAATCAGTGTCACTGATTTTTCTCTATGGGAGTAGATGGTGATGGATACTGAAGAATTATTGTTTTAGTGTTGGCATTGCTCACAAGCTTTGTAACAGAGCTCTAAAATTTCAAAGCAGAGCTTAACATTTTGATGTATTTCTAGTGTAGCCTTCTAAAAAATTCAGATTATCAAATTCCTGTCTATCAGACTGAAGATGAGGGAACAGTTACAATGTGCCCCTGCTTTTCCTGCCTCCAAAAATACATATATCCTTTTCTTTTTGTTTTTGTTTGTGTGGGTTTTTTTGTTGGTGTTGGTTTTTTTTTCATTATTTCTTCTTCAGATAAAGCAATTTTTATATGAAAATAACCCAAAATGTTTTTCTCATATGTTGTGAATGTAAATTTTAATGTGTGCCACAATCTTGGTAATAAACACTCACCATTCCTCAGAAGGCAGCAGGTTCTACTGCACTGTTGGGGTGAGACTTCTGCATAGATCTTCAGCACCTGGGCTCCCCTCTTCTGCGATTCCTGCAGGTCAATCAGAAGACCTGGGAAGCGTCGGATCCAGCAGTTCTTGTAAAAAGTAGTGGGTGAGCAGAGAGAGTCTGACTCCACGGCCAAACCCAGAACCAACAGCACTTCTGCTATTGCCACCAGCAGAACCATTTCTTCAATGTAACGGGCTTAGTCAGCGCACTTTCTTCTCCATGGGTGCACTAAAATGTGGACCAGCGTTTTAAGAGACAATCCCTTGAGTGGTGAGGATGCTGCCGATTCAGCCGGGGAGATGAGCCAGGGGATGCTTTTTCCAAACAATTCCCATGATGCTGTTTGGTCAGCTGCTGGAAGGAAGCAGTCATTTTATGAGCTACATCCGATTACAATAGTGCTTGTGGCTGTTTTCTAACTTAATTATTTGGAGACAGATTTTGAGAGACAAGAGGCACAGGCTGTTTTTAGCCATTCAGAGAACTTGTTTCTTTGGTCCCCAGTTCGTGTCTCTTGTCCTTCAAAGACCAGACTAGGCTGGCAGCCTTTACACGCGGTGAAGAACGGTAAGCTCAGCGTTTTGTTTCAGCTCAGCCCTGAGAGCATGCAGTACAGTCACCTGAGAGCAGGTAGGTCTGCCACTTTGTTCAGGCACACTATTGCACTCAACACAGAAGAAACAGCTCAGTTTAGTTTCTTAACAATTTTTGAATTGTCTGGTGGCTGCAAACATAGTTTCCTTCTTTACTAACAAACTGAACTATCTAATTCTGCCAGCCAGTGGTGGAAATTTGTTCCCCTTCCCTGCGCTGGTTGGTTGCAAGAATAATATGATTTTATTTGCAAAGATCTGGGAATAGATGAACGTGACTGGAGAAGGCTGTAACCTACATTCATCTCTGGACCGGACTGGTAATTGAAGTCCAGCCCCTGATAAGTTCAAGAATATTGAGCAGTCTGTATGGGTTTTTCTGCTTCTGTTTAAGCTTGGAGAAGGTCTGTGAAAGTGAAAGAAAGAAAATATAGTTGGCATATAGGGAGGCCATTTTTCAAGCACCTGGTCTGAAACCTGAAACTCCCAAGTGTTTTGTTTTTTTTCTTAAAAGGACCCAGTCTGATCCCTGATTCCCACTTCTGTATGCCTTTCATACACAAAGGCTTTAAAATACTACAATACATGAGTTGATTTAAACGTAATGGACTGTATAGTGAAGTTGAGAGAGTTAGGTAGAAATAATGCTGTCTGCAATAAAAATTGTGTGTTGAATATATACAAATATTTTAGACTGCATTTTTTTTACCTTTAAGATTAGAATCACAGAATTTCCCCAGTTGTATATGAAGTATAGATCAGTTACATGGAAAGGGGGAAGCCCCAAACTCATTTTAATTCTTTAGCCATTATAGCTGGTGTTTGTTTTGCAAAACAAGGCCCCCAGTCTGGAAATGAGCCAACATGTATACAATTTTGTTCCTTACAGAGCAACTTAGAAAATAATAAAGCTCAGAGCAGGTTAACTCCTGTTGGTCCAATAGCAAGACCAAGGCATTTATTTATTTCAGTAGAACTACTGGCTATAATTAGGAAGATTCCAAACAAATGTCTGTTTTTATGCAGACTGCATGTCTGTTGTGGGAAATACATGAATTAAATTGTAAGGAAGAGGGTCAGTGGGTAATTCTTTAAGCTTCTGTCCTGAAAAACAGCTCTTGGTACTTGGGTTGTTTTATTTAGTTTTGGTAGTTTGACGTGCTTTAGTCTTTATTTTCACTCTGTGAAAATTACTACTTAAAACCTTAAATACGTTTCACTTCTCCTGTTAGTTTGCGTGCAGTGGACTGCACGGGGATGTTTTTAGGCATTTATCTACCATTGCCATAAGCATTATTGACAGTGTATTTTTCTCAATTTTTTTGTTTCAGCTTTCCAAATATTCCAAAGCATCACTTGATATGGGACACACTCAGAATTTTGAAGGATATGTATTTTGGCATTACCTCCAGCATTCAGTATGAATTTTGGTTCTATTTTGTTTTGTAAAACTTGCATGTGAAAATGTTGATTCCTGATTGCTTTCCTCACTCCTACCATTCCCATATCTCCAAGAAGAGAAATCGAGAAGATTCTAAACAACATGGGGAAGTATTTAACAAGGAGATTAAACAAAACCAAAACCAAAACAAATACTTATATCAGGTAAAGCTTAATGTGTCTTTAGCCCATTTAAATAAATAGAATTATTTGCATGAGCAAAAACATTAGATGTAATAGGTAGCTTTAATGGTATATGTATTGATAGTTACATAAAGATTATGCCGTCTCAGTTCCTCTGGTTTTGTATGTTTGGTGCCCTGCAAAGTGTATGGGTAGATAATAAACACGCTTACTTCTTGCTTTTTAGAAAAAAAATAATAATCATAAAGGACCAGCCCTGTGACCTACTTCAGTTAGATGGACCTGAAATGCCACGCAATTTCCTTGATTTCAGTGGGGCTCTGTCCAGACATTAAGATAAAGTACGAGACTGGATGTGAGCATGCCTGAGCAGCTGAGCATCTTTCAGACCATTCCGTATGTCTTTCTCTGGCATCATGTTTGACTAAAGCAACGAATTCTCAAGTACCTGTTGGTTCCATTGAGGCAGTCACCAAACACAGTAAGTGAGAGTACTCACCGCGCATAATATTTAAGTATGTATTTGCAAAAATAGACGTGGGTAACCAGTCCTGTTGTGTACAGATCTATATGTTTTCAATGTATATGTAAAATCTTTTTTTCTGTTTGCCACCATTTACCAATAGATACCTTGCTAGTCTTAGTACCTTCATGTTTTTATTCTGTTCTGCTGTGTGCTTCAACCAAGCAGCCTTTTTTCCTTTTCATTACTTTTCATTCTTTCACCCTTCTCTGTTTCTGCAGGGAAACATTTTATTTAATTAAAGAGATTGAAAAAAACCAAATAAGTAAATAAATGGCTGCTTTAGGCAATTTCCTTTAAAAACTGAAAAATTCTGCCTAGTAAATTTCAGAGTCTTCTGCCAGCTTCACCATAATTTCACTTTGATTTTTCAATGGGAAATGCCTATTCATAATTTAATGCTGAAGTTTTAAATCACAAACATTTTGCAAGAAGAAAATACCCGAGTCTTACCTGCAAACCAGTGACCGACTGTTCCATGTGCTCTGCAAGGAGGGATCAAGAGACTGTTATTGTTAGTATTTAGTCTCTGGCCAGTATCAGAGCAGCACTTCATGTTATTTATCAATTCTTTTCATCGGTCTTCTCAAATGTCTTCCTGGAAAACAAAAAGGCAATTGCCCATTTTCTGTGAGAACATGGATGTCTTTGCAGACCTTTCAGTAAAAGAGATATAAATGTACCTGCCACAAAGGAAGAGAATCATCTTTCTAATGATTCTTCCTATAAACAGAAACAGTACCTGAAGTTTTCCACCTGGGCTGGCAGTGATAATGGCACAATCCAAGAGCTTCCTAGCACAAAGGATTCATCATCAGGCATTAACTCTTTTTTTGCCAAATATAAACAAAAGCAGACACTTTTTCCATCTAAAGTAACATATATATATTGATATCTGGAACTATATTTACCTTATATGTAATACATGGTTCTAGTACTCAGAATACGTAAAGACCAGAAAAAGAATCTATATAGTATAGGACAGCAATCCTGAAAAGGACTAAAAATGCCAAGGCTTTGATTCTGTAGTCAGATCAGCGCGTCTAAAACTACACTGCACGTTGGCTCTGTTCATGGGTCACCTGTTGTCTCCACTGCCATTGTCCTGTGCTTCTCTGCTGAATGTCTTGAAGTCCCCTCTCAGCCCTAACGCGGGAGGACAGTCAATGTCCTGGGTCAAGCGGGAGCGCCGGCGTTGATGCTTGAACAGTAACTGTGTTAGTTGCTGTGTCCCACCAAGGCTAGTGCCTGTCTTTGATAGCTTCTCCTTTCTTCTGCTCACTCAGTGGTGGTGAAGGCAGTATGATCAGAGAGGGACACATCCCCCATGTAAATGCAGACCAGAGAGGAGAGGACAGTTGGCCCCCCTGTCTGCATCTTCCCTTCCCCAAGCAGGCTATAGGAGAGAAATGGGAGATACCCCCGAGGCCCAGATGTGGCAGTGCAACGCTCCTTGTTGCGGCCATGATGATGCAGAAGTACACAGCAAATGATTGCTGCTAGCGCTGGCCCAGCAAGTCCCAGGTGTGGGAAGAGACCAGTGCTGACTGTGCAAAACACTTCTTCTCTGCTACAGATAAAGTCAAACCTGTCAGCTTAAACCATCTGTGCTTTAGGTTGTCTGTGGCCGAGCAGTTGAAAGACGACAACTACGAGCTGAGAAGTGAGACCAAAGCCTGCAGTTTCCCAGGTGAGGTACGAACCTGCCTATGGCCTCCTCTGAACATCCGTAAGCTTATTTAATCAAATGTGCAGCATAGTCCCATGCAACCTCAGCCCTGATAATCTCTGCTGAAGTCAGCAGAGCTCTGTGCCTGTTTTGCACTCCATGTGAATAAATCAAATTGCAGGCCTGTGTCAAAATCATCTTTATCTCATTTTTCTTGGACATATACATGTGTTTTCCCTTTATTAAAGCAGTGTTAAGGTCAAAATTTTACCTAGGGTAAGTATTTTGATAATGCCAGAATATGTCACTGTAATTCTATTGTAGTATAAAAGTTATAAAATACTAATGCAATGAATCGTGAAATGTAAGTACTTTGAAAAAAAAAATCTTTTTGACATTATTGAAACACTGCGCTCACTTTCTTCCTCCTTTAAAATTTCCTTGAAATCAAAACATTCTTGCAAAATGTCTTAAGTCCAACAAAACAGAATTTTTTGAGAGAACCGTTTTGTCAAAAACAGCTATTAGTGGTCAGATTTTGGTTTGGAGGAATATATCAATTTTTTAATGAATCTGACCTTCTCCAAGGTTTGGGACAGTTGGGTTCAAGATTCTGGTTTCAATCCCATCCCAGCAACATGGTAAAAAGAGGTGAAATATTACAGTTTCTGTTCCTGGGACTGTGTGCAAACCATTTTTTAAACCCTTGGTTCAAAGGGGCTGCCAGGCCCTGAGATTCTCTCGGAGCTTGGCTTCAGCCTAACTCTGCACGAAGGCTGGAATCTGTGTGTTCAAACAAAAAGCAACAGAAGTCTGAGCCAGATTAGCTTTATACAAATATAAATCTACCAGCATACATGTAAACTTGATCCAAGGTTTATGACAAAAGGCACAATGTTTAGCAAACCCTAATGAACGGATGCTGATTTATGACAGAACTTGAAACTAGGCAAAGGGGATGGAGTTTCAATATTGTGATGAATTTTATACAGCTGGATACTTAGTGAAAGTCTTCCATGTGGATTACCATTCATCTTACCTAGTTATTATGTACTAAAATTCAGCTCTGCCTGTCTGCACCAGGATTTAAAAATATATGCTGTTTCAAAAGGGTCAAGTTTACTCTCATCTAGACAGAGCTGCACAAGAAAATTCTGGCTGGGGATGCACGATGCATTTGCAAAGAACAACCATCCCTAAGAGGAGGTTCAGCAGCAGGCAGAGCACTCCAGCAGCCTGACCCCCGTTCAGCTTTTGTCAGGGAACACTTATTTCACCTGAGAGAGTTTCAAGGAAATTTCTTAGCAGGTCTTTGGCGTAAAAAACCAGAACAGATTGAATGGCATGGTAATGATTTACACGCTCATGCCTCCGTTCATCTGTCCGGTGACTGAACTTGTTCGTGATCCATAGAGAATGCCCACTAGCACACAGACTATTGGAACAGCCTTTTTGCTGCCCAGACAGAGCTCAGATAATTAGTATTAATCACTCATTAAATTTGATTCATGCAGGGATAAGTTAAGTACTTGATAATAAATAATCATTATTCAAAAAAAAAAAAACCAAACCAACCACTCCAAGTATTTTTTCAGTAGTGTTACAATATGCATTTGTTGCAAAGAATAAATATTAAGTAGTACATCAAAAGCAGAAAAATTAAACAGAAAATAGGGAATAAAGTCTGAACAAGTGCCATTAGAAATAGGAGTGGGTTTGGTTGGGTTTTTTTTTAGGAATAGTATTGCTAATGGCATTGGGTAAGAAGTGTTTTGTTTGGCTGCAAATCTGAAAAAAGAAATTGCCTTTATTTAGCAGCTCATCCTTCACAAATGATAGAGATTTCAGTTGAAATAAAATTATGCTCCACTCAGTTCCTCTCAGAAATGCCAAGATCCTTTAGAACACTGATATTTTTTAATGCTGAAATACTGCAGGATATTTCCTATGTTCCACAGATGCTTAGTTTGTATCCTGTGACAAGGAAAATACTAAACAATGGCAGCAGCTGGGGAATCGTTTCCAAAAGACTAATTCCTCTCTTGAGTAATTCCACTATTACAAATACACAGTTCCCTGGCAGTACGGTACAATTCCCTGGCGTCTCAGGGGGAAGAATGTGGCACTTTATATTTTATATTAGATAGCATGTATATTTTAAATATCCCCTCATTTAGTTCCAGTTCAATTTTAGATTAATAAGGCCGCAAGTAATTTAATTTTTCTTTCTTTTTTTTTTTCCCCTCCTCTGTGTGGTCTTTTGCTGTTACTTTCTGGTTCTCAAGTATTATCTACTGTCTCTGTATTGAATCAAGAGAAGATTTGCCTAACACAAACACAAACACAAACCCACTGCAGTCTTCCTTTAGGCACTCTGCTGGTGCTTAGGAGGTTTGGTTCTCCTCTGCTGCTGATTTTTTGTGTGATCTTGGGCTAGACCCACAAAGAAATTCAGGCTGTATTTCATGTATACGTAAACCAAGTTTCCTGCCAAGAAAAGCATTTGTCATTCTGATTCCCAGTCACTGGTACTTCTGTTACCCCTCCTTTGCCATGTCTTGTGACCTTACCGGTCTGGAGACCCATCCAGCTTACCGCACAAAGCCATTGAGTGGTTCACAGAGGAAAAACAAGCAGCCATGGTTTTCTAAGCAAATCTAAGTAGTGTTAAATACTTGAAGTGAATCTAAAGTGTGAGCAGGTTTCGGTCTTAGCACGCAGAGCAGGCTTGCACCAGCCCTATGCACATCGCTTGCCAGTCAGGAGGCATGAGCCGAGTTCCATGCAAAACAGAAAGAGTGGTACTTCTGTCTAGTTATCTCTGGCTTCGCTTTTCCTGTCTTTGTAGCTGTCGCTCCTCCTGACTCTCTGTGTTTCCTCGCTTTTGCTATGCTGGAAAAGTCAGAGGGCCATAGAAATGTATGCCCAGGCAGAGAAAGGGTCAGAGGCTTAGGTTTTCCGTATCATGGTTGAATGGTCTATTACAATGTAGCCGCTGTATAAAAGAGCTTCTTCCATTTCCAAGTCTTTCTAAAAGAAAAGAGTGATCTCTCTTCAGCCTTGGAAATAATTCAGGCATTAACTACAAGAAAATAGTTCAGGCACCAAGCACAGGAAAAAGTGTCTAGACTGTGAATCCCAAGCAGAAATGGCCATCTCAACTCTAGAGAAAGAGAGCTCTTATTGACACTCTCTGGTGCCTTCCCGCTCCATTTGTTGGCACTTGGGAATCCTTTTCCTTGAGATAAATTTGTCTCTCCGGCACTGTAAAGAGAGACCTGAATTCTCTAAAACAGCTGGAAGATTTTGCTCCAGAAACCAAACTCTAAAAACTAGGTATTGAAAAGCTGAGCATAGTTACCCTTGTCTTCCTCTCTGTGTAAATGTCTTGTTCTTCAGGACATGTTCTTTAAACATGCACTTATTTAATATCTGCCATGATGCAAACCTGTTATCATGTTGTTTCGTGCTTCAGCATGCTCTTAAAGAGTGATAGTCTTTCATATTTGTTTCAAAGATCGTACAAGTCTTTTATGGCTCTTAACTAGATTTTTACTTTGTAGCTCTAGCACTAGAGTTCCATTTTTAACTCTGGAAAATACATTTCTTACTCTCTTAAGATCAACCAGGATGATTGCTGGTGAAACAGCAAGACCTTCTCTTTGATTCCAGTATAAAAATATGAATTATTGATCTTAGCATAAAACAGTATAGCGGTGGACTGAAGACAGATGTAATTATTTGCATTTGCAGCGCAAGTACTATATAAGCACACCATACAGACTGACTGATTAGCGTAGTAAAAAAGCAAGGGAACTGCCCTGTCAGCATGCTCTGACTTAATGCAATTGCCCAGTCCTAAGCCTGGATAAAGCCCTGATAGCTGACAATCAGCCTAGCAAAAACAATTGGTTAAGGAAACAGATTCAGGCTTTTTGCAAAAGTGGCCATTCAACAGAGTACTGCTGACCCCTTTTGCATGTGACAGCTCCTGATGAAAGCTAAAGAAGTCAGTGCTCTCGAAAGTTTGCTGGCAGGAAGAAAATACTTATTAGTACATGACAGAACTAATCCAGTCTACTAAAAACCTCATGAGCTGTGAGGAAGATGCACTTGAAATCCTTGGCAGTGGCAGGTGCAGGCACACAGGGAACAGGAAGGCACAGAAAGCAACAGAGGAAATATTCCATCTATCCAGGCTGTGGTGTCAACACTTTGAGGGAACAGAACTTGTCATAACCAACTACATGGAAAAAATCACTCATCAGTTAGGAGCTCACTTACCAATACATCAAATATACGAGACTCCAAAACAGATGTCTAAAGATGGCAATCATACCACCATGCTGGCAGTTATGCTGTATTCCAACACGGGAGCTTAATGGCCACGACGAACACGAGCTCTCTGTTTACTTCTGCAGTATGAATGATTACAACTGCTTGAAATGTCTGCCTATGGGAATTAAAGTACAAGAAGGACATATGGGTTGGAAATGAGAGGTGATAGTGACCTAGCGAGGGACTGAGGCTGCTGAGGATTGCTCTTTGGAACTGGCTGAGATCCTATATAAAAGAATTTCAGAACATTAAATGGCCCTTCAAAAGCAAGATGATGAAGAAGCTTTGAAGTGATGTGGAAAACAAAAATGCACAGAAATGTACCTCACCTCAGCAAATGCTTTTATAAAAGTCAGCAGAAAAGAATACTTGTAACTCTGAGATTGACATTCATGGCACCTGTATGGGCTAGAGTTAAGAATCTGAAGATCAACAAAACAGAGAGAGGATCATTTCACAGAGGAAATGCTAAAAAGCAAACAACCCTGTCTTCCTTAAAAAAACAAAACAAAACAAACAAAAAAAACCAGCCTAACACCACTCTGAAGAGTTTTAATCGTTGGGGGAAATGATCCCTCCTGAGTAGTGGAAATAGGGAGTTGTCTGAAAACCGAAGGTGAGTCACATTACTGCTAAAGGAAAAGATTTTCTGTGGTCTGCAATACATTAGGTGAAAGAAATATCTTTATAAAGATAAAAAATAGAAAAAATATTTTAAAAGTCTTATATTAAGCATAATCATGTAAGAATATGCAGGATGGCAGACTTCCTCATCTGTTTCAGCAATTTAAAAAAAAAAATAAAACAAAAAGGACTGTCATTATGTTTCAAGATGCCCAGTTGCTCAGTTATTAAATTGCTCTTTCCTTGTTCACGTCAAACAAAGTCAGGGCCCTGGTACGTACATCACTCCCATGAATAACCTCGATGTCCTATTCCAGGAACTGAGTTTAAATAGAAAAGACAGAGTAGCACAACAGGTTATAGAGTGTCTTCATACATCAGAACAAGAGCCGGGGGGGGGGGGCTTGTGCAGGAGGAATCGGGAAGGTCGTAGCAGAATTACGAATCGTACTTTGTTCCTAAATCCTACTGCCGCGCTAGGTGTGCAAGAGGATCCTTTTTGTTGCCCCCGTTAGCGAATGCCAAGTGCCAAGATGCCGCGGCACCAGGCTGACTTGCACCGCTCCCGCCTCCTCTCTGGCTGTGCACAAAGACGTGGACACGTACCGTAGTTTTTTCCTGCGTGTGTGATTCGAGAATATTCCCCCTCTCCTGGGATGCAGCAGGACATTTATGGCAAGAGGTGAGAGCTGCCGGCTGGAGCTGCGATCCCGGCCCACTTCTGGCAGTGCCAGAGGGGGAGGCAGGGGGATCGGAGGGGGAGGCAGGGGGATCACCGCACCTTTTGCCTGTTACTGCGCCCTGGAGCCGAGCACATGAGCTTAAACATCCCCCCCTCCCCAGCACAGGGCCCGGGCGCGGTGGGTGCCTTTGGCGCCGATGGCCCCGGCGGGCAGCCGGGCAGCGCGGAATGGCCCGGGCATAGCCTGAGCGCTTCAACATTGCCTTTTTAGGGCTTTTTTTCCTTTCCTCTCCGTGTTTGTGTTTCTTTTTTTTTTTTTTTTTTTTTTTTTTCTTCCCCTTTTTTTTTCCTTTTTGGGTCGG
>VXBL01003106.1:621608-712468 GCA_013400195.1 Aramus guarauna
ACCCCGGCGGCGGCCGCCGGGGCGGAGGAGGAGCCTGTCCGCAACCGGCAGCGGCCGGGCTGAAGTGCAGCCAGGGGAGGGGGTGAGCGATGTCCCTGGCGGAGCGGCGGCGGCAGGAGGAAGAGGAGGGGGAAGGGGAAGCAGGGGATGGGGCCGGTGAGGGGGAGGAAGTGGTGCAGATCCGGCTGGGGGACAAATGCTACCCGGTGTGCAAGAGGAAGCTGATCGAGCAGAGTGACTATTTCCGAGCCCTCTACCGCTCGGGCATGCGGGAGGCAGGGCAGGGCCAGGAGGAGCAGCTGCTGCGCGGGGGGCTGAGCGCTCTGGGGCTGGAGCTGGTGCTGGACTTCATCAACACCTCCTGCCTGGCCAGGCTGGAGCAGGAGGAGGGGGGCGATGAGGAGCCCCCTTTGCTGGAGGAGCTGGTGGAGGCCGCTTCCTACCTGCAGGTCACCCCCTTGCTCCGCCTGCTCCTCTCCCAGGTGAGGCTGGGCAACTGCTTCGAGCTGCACCGCCTGGCTCAGGTCTACGGTCTCCAGGACTTGCACGATGCCTGTCTAGACTTCATGGCCACCCATTACCATCAGGTGCTGCGAAGGCCCGACGCCCGGCCGCATCTCCTCCTGCCCCATGCTCTCCAGCAGCACTTGAAGGAGAGGCGGATGAGGGGCACTGCCACCCTCGTGGCCATCGGGGACTTTGTGGGTACCTCCTCCCTGGGCCTGCCTCCGGGCTGTCACCCTCAGGTGGAAGCCCCCTGGTCTATGCTGAGGTATGATGAGGAAGCGCAGAGGTGGCTGCCCCTGGCCAACAACCTGCCCCCTGATCTGGTGAACGTCCGAGGCTATGGGTCAGCGATGCTGGACAACTACCTGTTCATCGTCGGGGGCTACAGGATCACCAGCCAGGAGATTTCGGCTGCCCATTGTTACAACCCTTGCCTAAATGAATGGAGTCAGCTGGCTTCAATGAACCAGAAGAGGTAACCTCTGCTCCCTGAAATACACGTGTGTGTCCATGTATATTGTCAAAGTAGACCTTGTTGAGTCAAGTGGTGTTGACTAGACTCAGTCTTACAAGAAGTGATTCAGACCCGTCTCTGTGCCGTGAATCACCCGTGCCTCTTGCATCGTGTGGTGGGAAGGGCGGCAGTGCTTGGCGATGGCTTGGCAGCATGCCACCGGATAGGCCTGGCAAACCTTGTCTTTACTGGCAACAGTTATCCCACCGCAGCACAAGGCTGCTGCTTCTCTCCATCTGCATGGTGCAGGGAGCTGCTGTGGGAAGGGAAGGGTGAGGGGGACCTTTGTTGCGTCGATGCTGGTGGTTACGGCCTCAGCTGTGGGACAACATGAGCTAGGGTAAGCATCAGTAGAGGAGGACTGTGCTATGGCCCTCCACCATGCATGATCATTCACCTCTATGTGAAATGGTGGTGGGCTCCCACTTTTCCTTTAAACTGTAGTATACAAGGAGCCAGCCTCTCCAAGCAGCTGTCTTTCTGGTAGTAAAAATTCTCTTTGAAATAACAAAGATTTAAAAAAAAAAAAACAACAACAACCAACCAAAGATAAAATTCTTTTACTTTTTGGTATATTTTAACTCCAGTACTGTAAATGACAAGTTTTGCTGCTCTTAGTGGGGAGGTGCATTCTATCAGAGCTGCAGATGGCTGAAAAGATTTACATGGAGCAGTTTTTCATTGGTTTGTACTTTCATAAAAATCTGAATGTTTTTTAGGCCTGCATTTCAGTGAAATATTCACAAAAAAAATGTCAGTAAGATTGTGAGAAATTTCTCACTTTATGAGAATATTTGGATTTGGGAATCATTCGCCATTTTGACCATTTTGCTTTTTTCCTTTATGCTTTTGAATTGCTTGTTTGACATTTACATTTCAGTTAGCATTCAGAAACATTTGTATAATTTACATTTGAAAGAATAATGGAGAGCTAGCTTTGAGGGTGACCCAAGATGAGAGGCCATCTCCCTGGCCAAGGTTGTAGAGGCTCTACCTTAATCACACTGCAGAGCTCTCAAAACAAAGCCTTTTACTCCACTGAAACATAATGTTTCTGTTATCCAACACGAACTTCCTCATTTTTTCCATTTTAGAAAAAGTGTCTAAATCTTTTATCTTCTCTGTCTGAAAAAGAACAAGGAAGGAGGCCAAAATTCACTGTAGAACAGAAATTCTCTTCTCCATCCTTTAAATCCAAAGAGCATGCAGAACCATTGGCATAAATGCTTTGCATGTAGGTAGTGAAACTGCAGTCTCTATTGCAATCTCTACTTAGCTCCTGCCAGCTAAAACCCCTAAAAACAGGAGTTTGACCTAAAATTAGTTCTTTCCCATTTCACCCTTTTTTTTCACTTCCTATATTGTTGTGAGAATTTCACCGAAATGATTGCTTCTATAATCAGTCATCATAATTGACCAGAAACATTATTTTTCAGTATTTCTGGCTTCTTGGAATGGTATTGTGAAAAATTTCATCTGTAAAATGAATGTTTACCCTTTGAACACTGGAAACACCTTTTCTTATAGATGTATTTCTTAGAGAGTGAGCCTCTAAGCAGTCTTCACCGAGGCGCCTGTGGGAACTGAGATGTTTTAGCCGGCCTTGCTTTGGCAGTTTTGCCTACGTGAGCATGATTGAGAGCGCATTGGCCTCGGTAAAAAGGGATGATGGGGTCAGCCCACACTGTGTCTCCTATGGAAATTAACTTAAACATAGAAGTCCCACGTTGATCAAGTTACGAGGTTTTGGCATTGGTTATTGTGATGTGTATAGGAAGAGAAATGTTATTACGTGCAATGATTCTGCTGCATGGCGAATGAGGGCCTGTTAAAAAATGCTTTTTTGAGGCTCTTTTTTCACCTTATGACCTGGCTGTTCAAACTCTAGATCAGCCTTTTTCCTCCCACACTTTCCCTTTTTTCTAGGATATATAATCATTATATCTGAAATAAACACATGGGTATTTTCTCCTTATATTACTGTTTTCAACTGCACTGCCATACCAACTTAAGCTTGAAGCCCGTCACAGATGGCAGCGAGGTATTCCTTGGCACAAAATTTTACGCTGGCCATTTACTGCAAAAAAGTGTCATGCAAATGGATATTTTTTGAATAATCTCTATTCTTACATTTTGTGGTAGTTATTGCAGGCTAAAAAGAACCCAGAATTACACCCGCCCCAAGACTGCAAGATAGCAGCAAATGAGTTATGTTGTCCCCTGAAAGACTTCACATCTTCATGAAGTCTCTACTCTGAAGTTATTAATTATTATTTTTGCTATCAGACATAACATTTCAGCTCTCTGGTGACACACTTGACACTTTGTGGCCAGAATGCAGGAAGGGATGGCCTGTGCCATAGGAGCTAAGAGCAGGGAGGTTTTTAGGATCGGGGATTTTGCGTTCTACACGAACAGCGTTGATGCCTATCTCCCACACAGATGTGCTGCAATTAGATCTGCAGTTTGCTCAGCATTGTATTTTTAGTTTGCTATGCTGTAGTAAAATAAGCAGGGCAGTTGCCCAGTGTGCTGCTTAGGAATTACAGTCATGTGACTGTCTGCCAAATGAATTTATGTCAGCTGATACAATTACATCCCAAGGATTAATTTTTTACATACCTTGAGGGAGGGTTCTAGTTCCCATTGAAGTTGGTTTGACTTCAGACAACAGAGTATCTGGAGTTGGCCTATATGAAAGGATGCATGTGTTGGCCTCAAGGGAAGGCTGAAGAATTATGGAAATAATTGTGCTGATTTCCTGTTAATATCAGAAGCTCTCTGCCCTCAACAAACCTTGTAAATTCTATGATATTTTTATCTTTAATTATTTCCATTATTGTAGTATAGAATCCCAGGATGCTGGGATTCTCTGCACATGCATGGATGAAATAGTCCCAACTTACTTCTAAGTATAAGACAAATGCCATCAGACGTGTGCCAAATACTTAGCAGTCATTCTGGTTTAGGTTATAGCCATTAGCTTTCTTCCTAGATGTAGAGGTCTTATTACTGTAGTTGCAAATTTATTCACAAACAGTTACTCCTGTATATTATTCTTGTGATGTCCATATACACTTGAGAAAGTGTTATTTCCTATTTATGCATACACGAGGGAGATAATACAATTTTCTCAGGCTCATATAGGAAGCTTGTGACTAAGGCTGAAATTTCTCAACATCTGAAGGCTAAATCTAGCCTCATTTGCTGGTCACAAATGGTCCATAACAGATCGCAGTTTCTAGATCTCTTCATTTTAGAGATATTGCTGTACTTGGAACAGTGTCTTCAGAGAATGACCTGGACTTTTCTTCATGGAAGAAGCCTCATGTAAAGGTTGCCCAAGACCACTTCTGGTCTTTGGGGACAAGAAGGTAACAAAGCATGTTGGGTACTGTTGCCCTTGAATACCTTTCCATACTTTTCTTTAAATTGATGCTGTCAGATGAAATTTGCTACTCAAAAATAATATACTCATAGGATTTCTACTGCCTGTGCCAGTTACAGCTGTATATTCCACTTTTATTTTCCTTCCGAACCTTCCTACTCATGGCAGGTAAATCTTCCAGGCTTGGAAGACCCTTGTAAGCCGCTGGCTGGGATTATACACATGGAACATAATTTTTGTGAGCAATCTGTGCCTGAACTGCTGCCACTCTGGGGTCTCTTACAGGAATATAGGAGAGGATGCTCCTGGGGAACGGTAGCAGTTTATGAGACCTTATCTTTCCACATTTTTAATAGCTTTTTTTTTTCCCCCTCAAAATTCTTTGTGTTGGGGGAAATAGACTTTTTAGAAATTTTTAAGTTAGAAATATTCATGTCATATTTATCACAAATGTATCACACGCTTCCAAAGCAAAACATTGGATGCAGTGTGCTTTGCAGACTCGTATAAGGAATGTTAAAAAACAGTAGTTCATGCAAAAAATGTAAAACACTTTGGAATTGCTTTTGTAACTGTGCTTTCATGATTCTTTGTCTCTGTTTTCAATGCTTTAACTCTAGAATAAAGAAGTCATCTGAGTTGTGAGAAATGTTAAGTTGATCATTTGGCAGGAAGGAACCACAGGTTAGTTAGTCCAAGCCTCCTGTTCTACGGCAGGACCAAGCTTATCTTGCAAATACACCCCTGACTTGTTCTTGAAACCCTCCAGCAAGGTAGATTCCAACCTCCTTCCTCCTAGGTAACTCATTCCCATGTTTAGCCACTCCTCTGATCAGGAAGTCCTCTCTAATACCTACACTAACTTTTTCTTGCTGTATACTAAATGAATTATATCTGTCAGTGAACAAGAAGAATGCTTGCTGTCCTCGTGATAGCCACTTTCAGAGTGGTCTCCTACAGATACATCTGTGGCTGTTAATGCAATCCAGAACAATGTAGGGTTTTTTTCAAGTTGTTGAATGTCGCCTGCATTCAGAAAGCTATGCACTCTGACTCCTACATCCTTTGCATTTGTGCATTACGTTTTTCTTCCTTTGTGTAGATAGTGCTTTGCACTTAATCTTTATTGAATGAAAAATGTATTTTGTGGTAAAACCCCACAGCTTGCTCTTGCTTGTGTTCCTGGGGTTCCTTTCAGAGGAAACAAGGGACATCAGAAGACTGCTCATACCTGGTCTTGTCCTAACAAGAAGGGTATGCACTATGCCTTGCATTTGGAAAGTACTTTTGATCCCCCAAGTTTAGATAACTGTCTGGTGTGCGTGGAGTTATATCGCAGTTGAATCTGACGGACTGTTCAGCTCCGTTGTTTCCAAGCTGTAGTCCATGGAACAGTTGTTAGTTGTGGAGAGCTGGCTGGTTGCTCAGTGTTTGCTTTCCTTGTTTCCAACTGCTCCGACACATTAAAAGAGTGTAAAAATACACTAAATATTTCCTAATGTTCACTCTCCATAAAAACACCTGCTGTTATTGGCATGGAAAGGTGAATGGCAGAAGTTTTTCATAACATATTGAGGCATTGTCCAAACTTTCATATAAAGTGTGCTGATGGATACTTACGGCTACTTTTCAGTAAAATGAACCTTATAGTTAATGTGTTCCATAAATCTGAGGCACTTCCCCTGTATGTGATCTATTTTAACAAGTGTTGCAAGTGGTTAAATGACTGACCCAAATGTAGGTGGCCTCCTTCGAGAATAATTGAAGTTGAAAAGAATAATTGAAGTTAGAAGTTGTGCTGTACATCTTTCACCAGATAGTTTTCCCTGTGTTGCAAGAAACAATTCAGTGATACGAAGGCCATCAAGCAAAAACCGGATAAATTACCTCCATTTGGTTAAAATAGTAAGGCTACAATTAGAGAGTAACTAAAGAAGCACGTGTGAATTAGCAAACCTGAGTTCTTTAATGTTCTGACATTACACACTTCTTTAGTAGTTAATTCACGTCCTCTGTGGCAGAACTTGTGGCATGTTTAAAAAGTGGCCAGAAGATCTTAGAATAGGGAAATGCTATCTGTGTGTGTGTGTGAATTCATCTCATAAGCTAAAAATCCTGCACAACCTCCATCACAGGCATGGAGTTACAGACTTTCTAACATACTTTAGATTTTAAAGGATTGCTTGGAAAATGCATTTACACTTTGTGGTTTTGTCCCTTTGTTAACTTGTGGATTGGTTTTTTTTCACCATAACTTTTAGAACAGGTACATTGCTTTGAAAATCATAAAGTTTTGTAAGTAATTATCCTCATTTCATACCCACTATTGATTGCAATGTTATTCTGGATTCTCTGAGATGGAAAACATAATTGCTGTACAGAAGAGATGAACGGAGTGACCTAATCATAAATGTCAGAAAAAAAAAAACAAAACAAAAAACCCAACAAAAAACCAATTAATTCCTTCAAAGGAGCATTTTAGTTTCCAAAGCTGTATCAAGATGACAAGAACAAAATGATTCCATCTGGAAACAAATTCTTTTTCCAAATATATTTAATAAAAAGAAATTGCAGGGCAGTCTGCTGCTAGGCAGGGTTCATTTTGTCCAGACAAAACCCTGCAAAACTACTTAGCGGTAAGTTTTGAATCTTGGATTCATGCAGAGTTTAACTCACTTTACTGCTCAGCAGGCCAATGCAAGTCCAAAGCACCACTTCAGTTTTACAGACATAACACAGTTCCCCGTTTGACTTTATGCTGAGCTGGTGCACTCCAGTGACTTTCACACATCCATTTAATGGGGATACTGCATGGTAAAATCTCAGTTTTGCTCAGCAGTAGAGAAGGAATAACCTTTCCAGGCAATGAGACTGTTTCTGAGGAGATGAAGAGCTCATCTTTTATTAGACCAGCTTCCACGGCTACAAGGAATAGCTGAGCATGCGAGCCCTCTAACTTCAAGTCCTACAACTTCTTCCTACGCCTTGCACCTTTAATATCCATAGACCATTTGTTTCTGCCCGTATTATCTGGAAAGTGCCAGATAATAAGGCTTCTTGCACTTCAGTAATTAGAAAGTTGCCCTTTACCTTGCATGAAATATAACAGCTTAATGGAGCGGAATAAGAAATAAAAGAACAGGACATTGCCTGTGGAGTGCTGGGTGGAACATTAATTTACGGATATATCTTGTTTCAGTGGGAAGGAGGATGTATTTAGTAGTTTAATGGTGAATAAGTTACAGGAGATTCTCTCTTCCTTTTGCATAACATGATTCAATGTGTACCACTTCAAATTTCTGTTTATTAGGGTTATTAAAGAGATTCTGTATTACAGACTAAGAGGAGTACACATTCTTAGGCATTCATCAAGTCTCATTTGAAATTTCTGAAATTTTAAATAAAATAATATCCTTGACTGAATGCATATATAATACATTTTTCTCTACTAAAGGTACTTTACTAAAAGCCTAGTAAAGATGAGAACACATCTACTGAACACATTAATCAACTAAACATTTAGAGCTCAAACTGCGACAGATTGAAATCCAAAATAAAATACTCCTCAGTCTCAACATTAACATCATTAACATCCAGAATGTCACTGGTTACTGTCCTGAGTAATTACAGTGTAATCACAGAATTTTGGCCTTGCACAGAAGAGTTCAGGTGCTGTAATATATGAAGTGATGGTACAAGTCATAAGTGGTCATGAGTATGTTGGAGCCTGGATCGGAAGAACTTTCTTTCCTATATTTTTCTGAACATCTATGCAACTTATTTAAATGCTGCAATCTTTTCTTTCAGGTCCAATTTTAAGCTTTTGGCTGTAAACGGAAAGCTCTATGCCATCGGTGGTCAATCCCTTTCCAATGTGGAGTGCTACAACCCAGAAAACGACTGGTGGAATTTCGTAGCATCCATGCCAAACCCTCTTGCAGAATTCTCAGCTTGCGAATGCAAGGGCAAGATCTATGTTATTGGAGGATACACTACACGAGGTAGCAAGCTTACTTTTACTTTTTTTTTTTTTTTTTTTAAACCAGATTGCTTCTAAGGCCTAGATCTTTTTCTACCCTTTTTCAGGAAACCTTTCGAACTGATGGAGAAAGCTGCGTAATATCATTAAACATGTAGGAATAAATCACTGGTAGAAAATAATTGACAAAAGAAACAAAAAAAATTAGCTCTGTCATAGATATTATTTGTTTTTAATGGCCTACATGGACTTGGGACTCTTAATATTCTGAAGAAACAGACTGACGGGTACTTCAGCACCCAGCTTAGCCCTCCTGTTTTTTAGATTTTGATCACATAGTAGAAAGAGAGGTCTCAAAAGATACAGTTTATTTACTTTTAAATACCTGGTTTAGACTGTCAGAAGGAAAAATATGAAAAAAATATCTGCCTGCATTAGTATTTCTCAGGTATCAGTAGGTGTCACAGTCCTTTCACTGTAGCATTTCCGTGTTTCTGTTTCAGTATTTCACAGGCAAATTCAAGCTGTAGGTAAGATTCTCAGTGCTGAAATAACTTAATTGAATAAATTGTCAAAAGCTTAATCAAGAACCAGCATTTTTTACTTACTTCCTGTATATACCTTGTTTTCTGAGGATACTGGCTAGAAGGAAGGATTTGAAGTTGCGTTCTCTCCTGACAATTAGTTTTTCTTCATCCAGTGGAAAAGTAAGCCACTTAACAAGAGCTCCCATTTGTTCATTCCTTAAGCACCTAGTGCCATTCTTTGGGAGGAATACCATTCCTCAGAGTTTTAGAAGTCTTTTGTATTTTTTTTCCATGTCAAATGTTCAGTATTTACCAGGATGTCCAAAATTTAAAATCCTATCTCTAGGCCTTTGCCCACTTTATTTGACCACAGTAGTTTTGGGTTTGTTTTTTTCTGAATGGAGAATAAAATCAGGCGAGAGATCAGTTTTTACAGAAGGTACTGCAAGCAAAGCTCAACTGACATTAGAACAAGCTGTCCCTTCTACTGTCAGAGCAGATTTTAGCTCTGACTCATTATAAGGTTTATAAAAGACACATTTCCACCCATCATGATCCTTGTGGTAAGGATAACCTTCAAATGCATTTTGTAGGTCCATTCTGACCCAGAACCCGGGAGCTTTGCTGAGGAAAACAAAAGCTGTCGGTGTGCCTGTTTCCAGATGGAGGGCCATGCTGTGGTGTGCTCTGCAGTCCCAGCCCTCCAGCCATCCCTGCTAAGGGACCCGTTGGGGTGCATTGTGCTCCCTGATGCATTTCAGCCCTGAGCACTAGGGCTGGGAGGTGTCTGGCACACAACACTTGCTGTGCTGAAAAGTCAGACCCAAGGGGAAACATCCTTTGAGACAAGAGAGCAGAGAACAAGGAGAAGAGACCGAAAGAGAGGAATGGAAAAACTTGTCTCTAGAGACTGGAGTTAGGGACTTGTCATTTTTATCTAGAGAAAGAGAAAGAAGAGGTAATAAGAAAAAGCTCTGATTTGGTTAATAGTGCTACAAGATTAAGAGACTACCGGCTTTTCTCCTACATCCCCTGCACTTCGCAAGTTCTTTTTCTGGTGCTTGTGCTGTTCTTTCTTCATGCTGCCTACTTCTGATGTCATGGGCAGGAAGGTCAGCATGTTGCTGGTGCAGATCCTATTCCCTCAGAATTAATTCACAGAATGTGTGTAGTCAGGATTGCTGCCCTGTGTTGACTTCCTTTTTTTGGTACTTACTGCCTTTGATTTCAACTAGAGGAGGGTAGTCAGTGAGTTACTTCTTGCTTCTTCCACACTTCAGGGGATTGCTGCTGACCTTCAGGCCTCTGTCTTTCCCTAGATCTTTTCCTAGGCCTTTTCCTAAAAGCTGTTTTTAATGGAAACAGGATAGTAAAACAGTATAAAGTTGTGAGCAGTGGATAACTAGCACAGTTAGAGTTATGTTTAAATCCAAGACTGTTCAGGACAACAAATGCCTGTGCTTGTTATAAATAAAGATCCTTTCCTGAATGAGGCTCTAGAATCAGTTTTTCTGAGACTCCTTGGCTTAGGTCAGCTATCAGACTTAGAAACCAGAATTACTGCAATTAACCTGGTGATTTACCTTCCAGGTTATGCAGATGTCAGAGAGTGTTAAGGTCTAACTAAGAGAGGCTGAGGTTCATTTGCTGTTTCACTACATTCACTACATAAAACACATGCAGCAATTAATATGTAAATTTTAATTTTATTTTATTTGTCATATTTCAGCATATACCTCAGTTTTGTTAGACAGATATTTTTTTTATCTGTGTAGAGCTTTCTCCTGAGACTGCACTTTCCAAAAGATGGTAAGACCTGGAATTTCTCACTGTAAATTATAATGACACTTTTGAATAAAGACCCTCCTTCCACTTCTCAGCTCTCACTTGTAAACCTAGATCCTAACATAAAATCTGTGTCAAGCACTATAATGTTCATATTTTCTATTGTTGGGGTTTTTTTGTTGTTGTTTCAGTGGATATAAAAGACCCAGGCTCTGGGCTGAGCAAATGAGGGCCATATCGTAATAGACTTGCATTTCATATACCACCTCTCAAACCATAGCGCTTTTTGCCTGGGAAGATTACTGCTATAGATAGACATAGAAACTTAATTGGGATTTCCCTCTGCCCCTTAATGAGTCAGAGAATGATACATTGTTTGTAGACAAAGATCATCTATAGGTAGAGCTTTGATCAACAATTTCATAGAGCATTGCCATATTTTTCCTTCTTTTTTTCCTATATGTAAAGTGGCTTAGGTCCTCAAGAAGGCAATGTAATGTAATAAACAACAAATGAAAATCATCAGAGTGCAAGCAAATGCTATAGCAGCACCTCCCTAATCATGCTGCTAACGCACTTCCTTCATGACAATCCAGTTACATTTATGGCTATTTATACCTGTGCCCTTACACAACTTATCAGGATGTCACTGTCTGCTGTTCCACTTGGGAGCTCATCTGGAGATCGTCATGCAGGATAGACTTATAATATGGAGCAGATTTTATTAAAAGACTAGGCTGGAGTCTGCAAACCTGTTGCCTCTTGCCACTTGAGTTTGGATTTTAGCTCAGGTCTCTAGAGATTGAAACTGAATTTGTTAGCTAATGAGTCCTGTGCATTCTGTGTTAATTTAGTGAACCCTTGGACACAGCCAGGGTCTCCGCTGCACCATAAATCAGGGTGGTGGTGTAACAATTTTGTAGAATAACGATATTGCAAGCCACTGAGTTGTAACTGAAGTATAGATATGGCTTCAGCTTTTTTCTGTGCCTCTGCCTGATGCTGGAGTATGGAGTTCATGGTTCTTAAATGATTTTGACAATGTGTGTTTCTCTCTTCATAGGATATTGAACATGTGCCCTTAGGTCATCCATGCCATTTGCTGAAATGTAACTAGCTTTATGAGTTTTATTCCATAAAACTTTGATTTTATGGAATGAAATGCAAAGTCTCAAAGTTAAGCTTAGATGATAAATGATCACTTGACAGCCATTAATGAAGCATACTGTCTTCATGGTAATTTGATTCATCAGTTATCACTGTTGGAGAGAAAATATTGCTCCATTTCCCTTTTCACAAAAAGTTCTTACACATCAATTGGAGACAAAATAAAAAGCCTAAGTTAAAAGGTAGGGATTATTCTACTAAAATCTGCATCCCCAGACAATTTACATCATGTAATGCGCCAGAAGTAGCTTAATTTTTCCCTTTGCAAAGGAACAGAACGTTCAAACTTTATTGTCAAGGGCAAAGAGTTGCAGTTCTCAGTAATCAGTATTTCTTCCCTGGTCTTCTATGCTTTTGCACCGTAATACCTTAGCCATCTGTAATAATGGCCGATACAGTTTGTAGGGAGGAAGAATCCTCCTCCATGACTACCTTCTAATATATTTATTTATTTTTAAATATCTCTCCTCTGTTTCAGATAGGAATATGAACATTTTGCAGTACTGTCCCACTTCTGATTCCTGGACCAACTTTGAACTTTGTGATGTCCATGTTCGCAAACAACAGATGCTCTCTGTTGAAGAAACTATATATCTGGTAGGGGGTTGCATTCATGAACTTGGACCCAACCAAAAATCCAGCCAAAGTGAGGACGTGCTAACTGTGCAGTCTTACAACATTGCTACCAAAGAATGGCTCTACCTCAAAGAGAACACATCAAAATCGGGTCTTAACTTGACTTGCACTCTCCACAATGATGGAGTCTATATATTGAGTAGGGATATTACGCTATCTACAAGTTTGGAGCACCGTGTTTTTCTTAAGTATAATATATTTACGGACAGTTGGGAGTCACTAAGACGCTTTCCAGCCTTTGGACAAAACATGCTGATCTGTTCTATGTATTTGCCTGATGTGCGAGTGTAACGGGATCAAGTTTTTCTTTTCAGTTCATTAATCATTCTTGGAAGAAATATTGCTCCCTCTAAATAATTCCATTCTCAGAATATAATGTGGCTTTGTAACATACGCATAAAATACTGATTCTCGTCTTTAAAAAAGTTGCAAAATCCAATATTAAGAGAAATGCTTCCAGAAACAGTTTTAAGATTCCAATTTAAAAATTTTATTTTTTTTAATTCAAATTTCACCAGGTATTGTTTGCAATTTAAACATCAAGTTATTGTGTTGGTAACCGATAAAGGAATTGCAAAGGCAAAACTGATCAGTCTAGTTTTATTCTCCATCTTAATAGACAGTGTAGAAGATGAGAAAGAGGTATACATCGTAAAAGTGGAAACAAATCAATAAAGTAAATAATAAGTATAATAAAATCACAAAGGGAATGATTTCTTTTAATATACAGTTTTTACTCAAAACTATCACATTTTTATCTCTTCTACAGTAACAAATGAGATTCTCAAAGGTGCCAGCAACTGGAGTAACATCAAGAAATAAGAACTTCCCCTGAATTATTTGTAATTTATTGCTACCATTAAAATAGAGGTCAAAAGGCTCTAAATTCAAATGGAGAAGGTTGCTCATCTTCAGAAAGGTTTTAAGTTTTAGTTGCCTTGTTGTATTCTGTAGTACTGGGTGTTAAAGATAAAATTATAGTTCGGAAGAAGCTGCATGTTAGAAAAACGTGCATGAGCACAGGCAATGATGATTCTGCACAAGGTGCCTCCTGCTTGATAACAGTCATCCAAGACATCCATCACTTGGTATGACTCGTGTAAATGACTTCCTGCCAACACCACCCAAAGCAGGTGAACATGAATGTTGGCTCTTGCTTGTGTTATCAGGAGCTCAATAGAAATTACTTCAAGTTTGCCACCCAAAGTTGTTAGTCTCTACAAAGAGCACTGTAAGATGGTCACCGTGAATACTCCTTTGTGGGGATTCAGGAATAGATAGTCTGTGAGCGTCTCCCAGTTCCTGCCTATTGCCTATAGTCATGGCTGGCCCAGTTTCTTTTTGTAGCTGACAAGTTCGTAAGGATCAGAGAGGTTGTGGAGTCTCCTTCTCTGGAGATATTCAAAACCCACCTGGATGCGATCCTGTACAACCTGCTCTAGGTGAACCTGCTTTAGCAGGGAGGTTGGACTAAATGATCCCCAGAGGTCCCTCCCAACCCCTACTGCTCTCTGATTCTGTGTTCTTCTGTAGGCCCAGGTATGGAATGTGTGTCCTCACAAGAAAAGGAGAAGGTCTTGGTCACCATGGAAAGTTTTCACTGCGGCTGCCTTTAGGGAAGAGATAACCAGATTAGACATGTGCTGAGCACATTGCAGGGATGCTGGTTCTGCACCAGCTCTTTCTCCACATAAGAAGACAAGAGATTTAATTCACCTGAACATGTTCCTAATGTGAGGAGATGTCTTTTTTTCCTTCATTGGAATTCAGGAATCTGACTCTTCTTTTTGAACATTGGTGCCTGTTTTATAGAGGAGGAGGAGGAGGCAACAGTGGTTCCCTCAAGGTCCTTTTAACTCCCTGCTTTTCCATGGTTTTGAATGCAACCTGTGCTGACTAAAAGAGCTATCAGACTTGAAGTGCCTTGCCAATTACTGCTCACACATTCAGTGCTTAGGTGCATAATTTTGGTGCTTTTGATCATACATAGTAACCCAAATAGAAGATCCCAGGAAACTCATCCGGAATGAGGGCATTTGAGTTTGAACACTTTTAGGATACAGGTGGACATGAAACAAGGATGTCCAAGATTTACTTTTTGGGTGGAATTTTTGCAGCGTGGCAGAGTCTGTTATGCTTCAGCCCAAACTAGTGTCTGCCATTCAGCTGTGTGCATGAATTTAATTAGTTAAGTCCCTGTCTATATGTTAGTGTTTATTCATTTAAAAACACAATGCATTGAGCAGCTGCTGTGTTTTGACAGCAGTATCAGACCAAACAATGGCTCTTCTGCAATGAAGACATAAGGTGACTTTCAAAAGATGCTTCTTTCAGAAGTGTTTTAGAATAAATATAAGCAGTGTATCATTGTCTGGTGATGAATTATCTCAGTCACATTATGTTACTTGCTTTTCTTAATTTCTTTTCAGTTCCAGATTCAGTACCCAACAGTCATCCACAAGTCAACTCAGGTTGATACTGGTGGAGGGAGTCACATCTGAGGTGCAACATTCTCTTGCCTAGCAAATTAACTGTGAAAACCCGTCACTCCCAGATTTGCAGTGTGACAGAGCTAATGAAGTCCTTTCAAACCCATTCAATTCTTACTGCAGTCATAATTCCAAAAGCTTTGACATCTTCTTTTACATGTGATTACTCTTTTTCACAAGAGGCCTTTCCACACTGGCTTTATCTACATGTTATTTTCAGCTTCCAGTGATCCAGTGGCAATACTGAAAGTCTGGAGAACCTGCTCAAATGTAGAAGAGAAAGATGGCTCAGACGGTAAATACAGTCAGACCCTTTTGTCAATACATGGTGCAAATTCGTCATATACTGATGTCTAACAGTACTACAATCACAAATCAAAACTGGTGTTGAATTTAGTGGTAGCACCAGACTGTAATAATCTAAATGGACTGTATTACTACAGGCTGAAATAAGTTGTTTTGGTTTTTTGTTTTTTTAAATAAAATTCATCACAGAAAAGTATGCAATGTGGATGGCTCTCATACATCAGGAAAAAACCCAAACATTGACTGTAATGACTGTCTCATGCCCTTTTCATTTTCACTTTAATATTTCACATTGGCACTGTTGGGCAGCTTCTGCCCTTTGGGGCAAGGAAAACTGGTTGAGAGTCACTAACAAAGAATAATTAAAAAGCTGCTTTTTAGCCCATGGAATGGTTCAGTGATTGAGCGTGCTCTCTTTTCTTTGGTGGTGGAAGGGAAAAGGTCCTTAAGGACAAATAAGCTTCTTTTGAATGACAGTGATACAAGCATAGACCAAGGGGCCTTGCAGTTTGATCAACTGAAAATTCCTGTGTTATCCTGATGTTGCTTCTAATACGCTGTGTGGGCTTGGAGACATCACTCCACCTTCTTGCAACTTCATCCCCAAATGTAACATGTGAGTAGGAATGTTCATCTTGTGGGAACACAGATGGTTTTTCTGGTGTAGTAGTGTAGTGTTTGTAAGACATCTTGAACTTGTGAAGAAATACCTATATTCTCATTGTTGTAACTGTTTACTTGGTTATTCAAACTGCTTCATGACAAGTAGCAGTATAGAAGGCATCTAGTAATCTTATTGTGGTCTTTGCTAATTACCTTTATTTTGAACTGATGGCTATTTCCAGTCTGTTTCTTTTTTTCTTTTTATTTTTGGTCATCTAATAGCCTGTAGTTCATCTAAGTTTCTTAGTCTGGGTGTTCTCAAGTCTGTATCCAAACTCAAAACTGCTGTTTTCCTGCTGTGTCTGGGTTATCCAGGGCTTACATATCCACTGTTTGTCTTCTCTGTCTCATGGACCAATTCCACTTGATACTGACCAGCAAAAGCTGACTATGGTAGAGGATGATCCCGAGTCAGAAGAAAGAACAACAGCCTCCAAAGTCCTGAGGGAGGAGTAAATGGAAAACTCTGGGAACTTAGTCCCTTCTCATAAAATAGAGAAGTATTAAAGAAGGTTGCTCAAATCAAGAATAAGAGAATAATAGTTTCTTCCTTTCCAGGAATGGTTTGTGGTTTTCAATGTGAAATAAGACTTGTGTGGGGCTTAACTTTAATCTCCCTGGCCGGTTTCCATAGGTTTCCCTTTCTGCCCTGTCAATTGACCTTGCTTGGGCTTAGTATCTGTGTTTTCCATTCTTTGGGGATTTTGCCTTTCTACATCAGTGTCCAGCCTCTTTTGCTGAAATTATATGGTAGCAGTTGCTTGGTCTTTTTTATTTGTTAGTCTGCTTTTCACACTGATCTGTGACTGTCAATCACCATGATGAAAAAATATATTTGTTATTCAGGTTGAACCTTTTCATTTATTCAATTTTGGGCTTATGGAAGAGAAGTCTATGAAACTACAAATGGTTTGTTTCATTTAATCCTCATTTTAGTGAGAAATGATGCTACATTCAGTTTGTGGAAATTGATGTGCGTCAGTAATGTGATAGAGAATGGAAGGCACAGAGTGTAATGACAACATTTAGCACGTAAAATGCTCAAAGCCGTACACAAGCAGAGATTACTCATCCCTATCATCCCTGTAAGGTAAGATACATACTTTAGATGGTGTTAAACTCGAGATGATCCTTGGAGTATCTGTCAGTATGCCCAGTGAATTTATAGGTGGTTACCAACAACCCTTCTCAGAGGGCAGAAACCATCAGCTTCTGTGGTGTTATATTGATTTTGCATTTACAATAATGACCAAAGGGTGGCTCCCCATCCCCACAGTAACCCTTAGGAACCAGAACAAATGCTATAAGATACAGAAAGTTTAAGCTTTCTCTGCAATATTAGCACTGCCATTCTCAGAATATTTTTTTCTATATAATCAACTTAGAGCCTATTTTGGTGTAATCTCTGTCTTTTTTTCCCCAAAAGGAGAGTGGATTTTGGAAAAGGAGTCTGGATTTTGTGAACTGATAGAGATCACACATTCACAGCTTTAAAATTGCTATCACAATTATATATGGTATGTGGATTTTTTTCTAAAAGCATTGACATTACCAGTAAACATATGTTATTATGTCCTATGAATATCAGTATTTTTTAAGCTAAGTTTCAGTTTCTTTACTGTAATTAGAAGAGTGAAACATGTTTCATTTCTGAAATAGAAACTGTCTCATAAGAGAAAAGGAATCACGGCAATTACTGTATTTTTCTAGTGGAAGGCAGGTTAGACAGTGTCCAGTTTTAGAGTATCCAGTTATGTGGGTGTGCTGCACAGCTTCAACTCATATATGCTTCAGTAAGAGAGAAAAATGTTCAGCACCTGAGCAAAGATATTTCCTGTTTGGTGATACTTATACCATTATTTAAGATTCAGCAGTGAATGCTGCTCTGAATCCTCCTTCCCTCACTCCATTTTTCAGTCGGAATTTATGATTATTTGATCTGTTGTTGATTTTCCACTCTCTGATATTTTCCAGATGTTTTAAGGGTGTGCCTTGTGATAAGACACCCTTTATAAATAATTTTCAGAATTTAAAATAGTTTACTCTGACTCACTGTCTTTTGCTTATAAAGATTTTACCACAGAGCAACAGCTCTGTCATTTTTCTGCCGACATGCTGATCTAATGCTGCCCCACATTTGCCCTGATCACAATATTATTCTTTTTGAGCACCCCAAACTGGTAGCACTCTTGGATGAGGCTAAGCTGATCATATAACAGCTTTTGTTGTACTGCAAGTCCCAAATTCCTTTCCCAGGACAAACCTTTAATACACCGTTTCTACTGTACAGTAACTCAACTTTGACTTATGAGATGCTGTCAGTCCAGAAATCACTGCAGAAATCAGATTTCAGATGCAACTGTCAACCTCCTCTATGCTGGAAGCTGCCTGTCTCCTTTGGAGTTATACCCAACCCTTGTTGTTCAAGATTAAGTGATAAAGACCCCTACTGTAGGGAATTCCTGAGAATATTACACTTCAAAATTAAAATTAACTTCTGTGTAGGTTTTGATCTTCTCATTCCTCCCCTTTGTGGTACCCCATCGACTTGTCCAAGGATACACAGATCCTTCCATGTCTTCTGTGCACTGTGTTTTCCTCAGATAATATTTTCCAAGGAAACATATCTTTTTTCTCCATTCACCTTCTATAATTAGAAAGACCTAAAATCCTCTTTCCAAGAATGTTCCTAATCTTAAGTTCTTGCATCTTCAAAATGTCTTAGCCTGTAAACTCTGATTTTCTTTTATTAGTCATGCTTTGAAAAATGATTCTGTAGAATTTTGAGTATTTCCTTGTACTTAGTGAGTATTCACAATGTAAGAGATTTACACAGTGTAAAGGTAGGGAAATCTTATCTGTAGCTCTTCAAGGATGCAACTTCAGCTATGCAAGGTTTGAAATATAAAAAGTGGAATTACTTCGTTTCCTTTGGAAGTTAGACAAATTTCAAGATTTGCACTATTCACTGAGGTTAAAAAACATGTAACTGAACAGTGGTTTTGGAGGTGATGTTAGAAGGGCTCTGTTTTCATCTTTGGATATTGTTGCAGTTTTCTTTTTCTACTAGAGATACTATGTATGTTTGGTATCATGTTGTATTGTCTTTTTAGTTGGTTGCAAGGGAAATTTTGCCCTTTTATAGGTAGGGCCTTGATTTACTGTGAAGACCAGAGAAGTGTAATTTGAGAACGTGTATTTTGCAGTTGTAAATTAACGATTGATGATAACTGCTCTGAAGCCCATAAAAGCGTGATTTTGGGTGGTAGGGGTGGAGATAAAGTCAGAAAACAGATGCTTAGGAACAGCCATTCTCTAACCTCCAGGCATAAGCAATTTTCTAACGCAGAAGCAGGCAGAAATTTTAAATGGTTTTAAAATAACAACTCCTTTTTCCCTCTTCCCATCCCTCCCTCTCTCAAACCCTTTCAACCACAATAATTTGTGGCAAGGCATCTGTGCATTTGGAAGAAAATGTTAGTGGTGAGGTAGGAATGCACTGCTTGGGCAGGTGATCCCTTATCAGAACTACTTCTTGGCAGACCAAGAAACCTTCCTTCAGCTTTTCTGAGTGACTTTCTGACTGACATTTATGACTCTGTAATGACATGTTATCTGCTAACGTATGTATAATGATAGGTGAGGCGGGGAGAGGAATCACAGAAGCCCTATTGTGTACCTAATAGCAAATGCACAATAGACTTGTAGAAAGACTTTTTTTTTTTAAATAGGGCCTGATCCAAATCCAAAGCCTTTTGATGTTAATAAAAAGAACCAGCTTTGAATTAAGCACATATTTCAGTGAATTAGATAATTCTGAAAGAATCTGAAGAGATGTTAACTATACAATTGGCTGATGAAAGAAGAGGCATAGACTGAAGACTTGGAGAATCTTGTTACAGTATGATCTCTGATATGCCCCATCTGTGTTCCATGTGAAGTTGTCCATCTCTGTTAACACAAGTCTTTCAAATATGCTGATATATAAATGATGAGTAGAATTATGTTTTCCTAAGAATATCTGCAGACAAGGTGAACATCTCTGCAATTACGCTGTTGGGGAGTCACTGAGCAAACATTGCTGATACTTCATGACTCCAAACAGCAAAGCACTGTTGTGTGTACTAGTCTACATTTTATTGTACCAAGAAATGTGATATGGGAGGTTGAAATGTTTTACTTTAGATCATGATACTATGAGATTTTTGTTTGTTTCCACAATGGAAAAAAAAAATTAAAAAAAATTTGTATAAACATTTGGATCCTTCTCTCACATGCTATAATAATGCCATACCCAACAAAATGCAAAATATGGTCATGTGGAACAGATAGGCATCATTCCTGTTTTACATTGTCAATTTATATAAATACAAAAGATTTATTTGCACAAGGATTGGAACTTTGGCTGATATTCCATGCAAGGTGAAACAGCTCCAGGAACAGTTTGAGAGCAAACCACCTCAGGGCTACACCTTCATCGGAAAGATAAGGGTGTGTCCCAAGTCGTGAGTTGAATTCATTGAGGAAGAGGATGGACTTGAACCCAAATCTCTTATGTCTTGGCAAGTTTCCCAGTAAACATAGTCCCTTCTCTCTTCAGTTGGTATGTGTAACTAGTTTTTGCTATTTGCTTAAGAAAAAAAAAAAAAAAAAAAAAAAAAAATNAAAAAAAAAAAGTTGTCAGGCTTTATTTAGGATAATCAAACAGTTTTTTCAGAAAATAAAATATTTACCCCAAGCTGTCTACATATAACACGCCCAAATCAGGTTGTTCAGGCTTTTGTTTCCAGTGTATTAATTCCCTTGTTTTGTCTCTAAATCTGTTTCAGCTACTAGAGTATTCAAATGAATCTTGTTAATGCTGTGTCCTCGGAGTATTTGCAAAACAGCTCATGAAACAAGAGTGTCTCTCTGTCCATCAGCCTGGTATAATTGTACCTATCTGTGGGGAACTGGGTATGGGCTTTACTGTTTCATTAGAGTAGCTGGCCAGAGTGGGTTGAACTAGCTGTTCAAGCCTAGTTGTAAAGACTGGCTGTGATTTTGAGGGGTGATTGTTGTTGACCAGTGTGGCCATAATGCCCCTTGAACATCCCCTTTCCAAGCAGCATAATGTAATAGTAACTCTGACATTGTTTCCTTCTGGATTTTTGGTTGAGCTGTCTACCCTCCAGCACCTTCAAATCAGAGAGATCTTCTGCCAGCTGTGTTGCATAAAAAGTTCCACTCTCTATGTGGCCCCTGAAGTCCAAAGTAAACATACAGGAACATAAACTCTTTCACCCCTTCTGGGCCCAGCACTCAGCAGACTCCTCACCCCTCCAATGGTCAACAGAAGTCAAAAAAACCCAAAAAGCAAATACTTCCATCCCACCTGGGATCAGGGACCCCTAAGTCACTGGCAGCCAGAAAAATCACTCATTTTCTGCCAGGCCTTCTTCACCAAAGGGAGGCTTTAATTGGGAACAGTCTCCCTTGGCTTCAGGCCCTCTCGGTTAGTTACCATTAATAGCTGGATACTCAACCTGTCAAGCTCTTCCCTGCCAGTCTAACACCTACTTCCTTCAGGTGCCGTAGGGTGGGACATATTAGGAACTCAGCAGCCCATTAATTCTTTCCTGATTTCTGTGGGAGGTCTTAACAGAAGTTCGAGATTTTCTTCAGAGGCAGCAAGTTTGGGATTTGAGTTCCACCGTCTGTAGCAAGCATGGACCGTGCATAGCAATACTCAAATCTACCTGTCTTTTTATCAGCATGAAAATGCACTTGTGCTTTAAAGGTAGACAAAGGTAAAGAAAATGTTGTGGTGCAATGAAAATGTGAATTGGGGTACAGAGTACACTGGAATTGCAGTGTTCACAGGTACTTGCAGCAATGGCAATTCAGTAGGCACAGACATAGGCTTAGAAAAAAGGGGCAAAGGTTTTTTCAGCATGGTCTACAATGCAGTAACCATTGGGGCACTGAATTTCAGGCACTTCAGAACAGACTCTGATGTTTCCTCAGTTCAGCGCTTAAGTGCTTTCTGAAAGTGTTTCTAATTAGGCATTTAGAAGTCACAGTCAGTCACTCTGAGCTGTTCTGTAAATTTTACTAAGCAGCTCTCTGTATCTTCTTCTTTTGAATGCTTTGCAACTTCAAAAGCACTATTTGCTTGATGGAACAAATTTAATTGGGTAGGCTTCCCTCCAGCCATGTTATCTGGACAGAAATAGTGAGTCACTTGCCTCACTTCCAGTATGGAAGTACAGTTCTTCCAGTTCAAATCTCCACAGCTTTTGTGCAATGTATCCTAGATAAGATATTGCAAAATATATTGTATTTGTACTGTCCATTAAGAGCTATTGAACAGTGATCAGTAAACAGGAATAGCATGACGCAGGAAAACCACTCAGCATTGATTTAGCTAAGCATTAAGCTAAGCAACAGAGAGGGAGTGTATGCTCAAAGGAAGAGAGATAGAGAAACAGAAATACCTGAAAATAAAGGGACTGTGTCTGTACAATGAAGTGATAAACAGACTTTTGCTTTTGGATGCACACTGCTTTTTTTGCAGGTGTCTGGCTGCCCATCCACCCATTTTTGTACTTCCTTTAAGCCAGAGTTTGTTTTATCAAATGCTGAGAGATGTCTTTTCTTTTTTCATCCTTCCATTTCCTATCCCATCTCTGGTGTTTTCTGTGGCAGGGAAATTCCCTGCATGTTATAGATGGTTTTGGGAAGAGGGGGCAGCCTTGCACTTCTATCTCTCCATTATTTTCTGACAGCTGTAGCCTTTAGGGAATATTTAGGACCCAGATTTCTTTACTGCATTTTTTAGTATTATTCACTTAAACCTGCCATTGTTCCTGTTGGAAGGAGCAATCTATTAATTTGTGACTCAAATCTGCAGAACAAATATCAGTTTTGATGTCATGTGTTACGATGCTGATGAACTGCC
Organism: Aramus guarauna; assembly: GCA_013400195.1. Classification (NCBI taxonomy): domain Eukaryota; kingdom Metazoa; phylum Chordata; class Aves; order Gruiformes; family Aramidae; genus Aramus; species Aramus guarauna. The sequence goes on from VXBL01003106.1 coordinate 644,510, forward strand.
AACAGCTGTGAAAATTATTTAGCTGATAGTTTGCTATGAAGACCTGGCAGGGTTATAGAATATTGCTGAGCACTCTTTTTTTTGTGACCTCAGAAAAGCTATTTTCCAGGCTTTGCCATCGCAGGTCTCCATGGTTTGTAGATGAGCTATATGAATAAAGAGCCCACAGCAGAAGTCTCAGGTTAAAGCATGTTGATTTGCACCACAGAGTATTTTTTTTAAACAGTAAGAGGTGGCTGGATGGGGAAGGCAAAGATGTATTTCCCTTCCTATAACCCTGTAAGTGTTTCACAGTGGATTTGTTCCAGGGAGTTGACAGTTTAATCTGTGCTGGGTCAAATGGGTTGCATAGCGTTCAGGGGGTTTTGGTATGAAGAAATGTTACTCAGCAGGCTCCAGTGGGGATTAATCTGCCTCGATGGAAGCAGCCCAGTGAAATTAGGAGTGAAAGCTCCCTTTTCAGCATGTGTTTCAACCAGCTTTGCTCGGCCATGGCACCAGGGTACCTGTTGTGTCAGAGTCCATGATATCTTCAGCTGTCCAGCCAGTGACCTTCTGTAGGAAGGTTGTGGTTTCATTGCATTTGGTCTCTGTGTATGTGTATAAATGTGTATAAATGAGTCTGTGTACACATTCATCCAGGCCATTTGTTCCAAAAATCTTTCTTACCCTGTTATCTCTGCAAAGCTTTTGCTTCACCTTTATGGGAAGTTTAATCTAAAAGAGATCCATTTCCACGTAGTCCCTCTCACTCAAGCTGATTTTGAAAGCCTAATTACAAACTTATCACTTCCAGCACATAAAAATGCAGAGAAGCTAAAATAATCTTATCATTTGAAATACAAAAACTTACACATTCTCAAATTTTATATGGATCTACAATCTAGGTAAGATGGATTTAATGACTTTTTAATGAGGCATGTACTCTGTCCCACACAAATTTACAGTTCCAAATGTGGTTTTGACACAAACTCCCATTTGTCAAATGTTATAAAAATGCCATACTTTGCATTGTTTAAGAACATTTTGAAAAGTAAAACTTAAACACCTGTGATAAATCTGACACACTTATTCCACAGTTTTAGCGTACTGCTTTTGAGAAGCATACCATGCATTCTATAAACATTTATCATATAATACATTTCCTTTAGTAAATATTTAAGTAGCTATCTAACCTATTCCAACACAGATGTAGACTTCCCCATGGCAGGGGGGGAGAAGATGTTGCTAGGTGTTGCTATACTAAGTGCTATACCAAGTGCACAACCTGCTTTTGCAATAGCAGTGCATCTGTTATCTAGAATAAATACATGGTTTTGACTCTGTTAAAAGATTATTTGTATGAAGTAAAAAGCTTCAATGAGTGGAGATATATTTTAATTGTATGTTTATGAAAGTCTTGATCATGATGGAAATCTCTTTTCTTAGGCTTTCCAGTAACAGTAATAATTCCCTGTTTAAGGAGAGAGCCAAACTGCACTAAAACACACGAGCAGGGTTGGAAGGTGCAGATTTGCTGAACAGGGTCCCATGTTCCCAGGGCAATATCTTATTTGCATTTTTGGCACTTGTGTTAGGAATGTTGTGACTGTATCCTGGCTTTAACTGTATGTCTATTCTCCCTGTCCTGTGCTTCCATTTCACCTCTTACATTTAAAGGTAGGTCTCTGATTTTGTTCAACTAAAGATACACGTATTGCATGAAACATGTTTATTGCTGGACTGTACAGTCTTCAAAGAAAATTCAGAGAAGGTCAGTTCTTGTTAGCTGTGGAAGATGGGAGATTGACTTTGCTTTCCCCTCTAGTCAAAATATTCCAGAGATTAGAGATCACTTACAAAAATATGATGCGTTTGCCTGCAGTTTTATCATGATGTCATTATAGCCTTACAATAACAGCACTTCAGTGAGACACAATAATAACACACATACGCATGGTCACACTCTGTTTAAGTTTATTCTGCTTTTGCCTCCAGCACTTCTTCTGTCTGATGCTGTGTGATTTGAAAGCATTCCCGATGTGCCAAAAGCAAAGCCCCATGCCCTGGCGTCCCTGGCGCTCGCTGTTCCCTTACTGACTTGCTGGTGGAGTCTCTTTAATGTGAAGCTATTCACGTTCTTTTGAACTGTTGATGACAACATATTGGATGTGAAGTAATAAAACATTGGCAGCTCTTTTCAATAATAAAGGTATCTCAGAACTGACATGAGGTCCTATCAGTTTCTTGAAGAAAGGACTTTCATGTGTAACCCTTCAAACCAATTTGTCCGTGAGTAAGCATGTTAAGAAATTCTCCTTGCATCTTCCGTGGCTTTCGGGCTCTTTTATGCATTAAAGGACTTGAGGTTCGCTTTATTTTTCCCAAATTTAGAAAAACTTTCAAGAAAGAGAAAAATACCACCACTTTGACTAATTATTTGATGTCTAGTAAACTGTGTGTGGCTAACTGGGGCAGCACAGGAAAAGCACCTTCACTTTCTTGCTTCAGTTTTGAAAGAGATTATTTCTTTCCCATCTCCTTCCCTGAAGGTTACAGAAATTTACTCTTAACTTACCCACTGACAACACTCAGATACAGTATGAAGAGCACTATCAATGCCTAATGAATATAAATGAGAGAAGATTGGTGTTATTTTTTAAAGTAGAAATTTGGGCTCTTAAACAGCTCAAAGGGCTTGCCTACCATAGAAAACTGTGGTACTTAAACAGCTGGAGAATGTCGTTAATTCTAGGCTATTTCTTCCTTTTGTCTCCTAACTCATGTTTTCACAGTTTTCTCGTGAAGATGATGATTAAAATAAGTTCCTGCAAACAACATCTCCTGCCACTGCTACATTGTAGTGAAGCTGTGATGTTGTTTGGCAGAATTCAACTTTTGGTGCATTAAAGCAGGCAAATACTGTCTCACAGGGGGATTGAGTTGGCTGAAGATTATATTAAATATCAATTTGGAAACATACCCCAAATTCTGATCTTCTTAATGCTTAGAGGATTTTTTTTTTCCTCACTAGCATTTTTAACATGTTTCAAATTATTCCAAATCCAGATAGTAGGAGAGCATTTATGATAACTGTACAAATAGTATATGCTACAATAACCTATTTAAGATTTTTAACCTTGAGGTATAAAGTGTTTTAGAGAGATTCTGTGAAGACAGGGGTGTAAGGATGAGCTTTATTTTAATGGAAGCATAGGCTTCTCTTTGTTTTGCTGCTTCTGTATCATTGGGACAGTAACACATACAAAAGAAGATTAATGAGCAGATGAAATTATTGAGGAATAATGCAGACAAAATGAAAGGTATACCAATTGTCATCATGACAGTAGATTCTCATTAGATCCATAGCTCTAGGACGTACAGTGGCGGCCAGCACATTGAGAAGGCAGCAGCAGCTTGATTAGAGAGGCTCTTTGGGTGTTTCTATAAGTCAGCAAGGACGTCATGGGACTTTTGTGCTGGGAAAGAACTAGCCAGATGTAGGTGAAAATAATCAATTAGAGAATAAGCTGCGTAAGAAGAATCAGGTGGTGTTGCTGATAGAGCACTGACTGGCAGGATGTTCTGTTTCAATTGCAATGATAAGCTGGTGACCAAGCTACGCCCAAACCACAGTCAGCATCAAGACAGTGGTACTGTCATAAATAGCACTTACAGGAGCCCTGTTAGGTTTCACAATTATTCTTACTGTCCCATATAGCAAGAGGAGTCACATATAGCAAGAGGAGTAACATGAAGAGGCAGAATTCTCAATTCCTGGATCTCTAAAGATTTGCAGCGATAACTGGGATGTGAGAAGAGAGATGACTTGTGATATATGATCAGGATATATGGCAGGATGACTGTTGAAGGAGAGCAGAGGGGTGTAAAAGGAGGTTCATGGAGATGTATGCTGAGCTTACTCTTTCTGTGTTGTGGAAAGTGATAGCTGTAAACATGCTTCTGCAGTAAGGATTGCATGGTTGCTTCAAATTCATCCGTGACTGCCACCATTCTCATGATGTCATGAGTCAGTTCAGTTTTGGCAAGTGTCGGGCTGCCAGCACAAGAAAGGGTGTGATGCTGGGGCATGACTGGGTGCTCGAGAGTGTGGTCTGCAGAAGCCAAGGTTGCTGCCAAAATCGTGTGTGTGCAACCACAGCCTGTGGTCTGACAGTATCAAGATTTTGGTGGTAGTCCTGGCTTACGGCCCTCACCGCACGTTCCTGCCTCTTTACCACAGCGCACTACCCACTCGGTTGTGCCGATAAATCCCTTACATAGCCATGCTATAAACCCGGTCAGAGAATCTTAAAAAGAGACTACAAGAAAAAGGGGCATGTGAAGGGGCAGATGATTTGAAAGATGGCTAGCTAGTTTTGTCTGAGGTTGTAGCTCCCTGAGATAAAGTCTAGCAGCAAAACTGGCTTGAAGGTTTTCACCTCTCCACTTTTCCCACTGTACAACTCTTCTGTACTCATTCTGTGGTGCCCTGTCCCCTCGGTTGTGTTAGCACAGCCATTCATGCAGCCAAGCCTGCCAGCTGGAGTGGGGGCTTTCTTAATGCTCTGGATGTACAAAAAACCAATAACAAAATAAGAGAGTTGGCGTTTGCTAATGGCTCCCCATTGGAACAAAAAGCCTTGGTCTCTCCTCTGAAACCATGTGGCAATTGGAGATCTTTGTCCAATTGGTTTGAACTGTGCAGAAAAGCCCTACCTTGCATCTGCTCCTGACCTGAGTCTCGGGCTCCTGACAGTCTGCTGGCAAGCCTTCCCCTCCCATTTCTCACCCCCGTGCAGCAGAAGCAGGATGGCTTGCTGCTGTCATGGTACCGAGGGCTGGTTCCTAAACTGCAGTGGGGGCTTCAGGCACAGCAGAGCCAGTGCAAGAGGTGAGGAGCCTGCTTAGTTGGTGCTTGTGAATCAGGTATTGAGTATAGCATGGACTTACCCAGCTAAAGCTTGGGTATTTTGTTGGCGAACATCCTGCTTTGCCGCCATTGACTTGAGTGGAGCAAGTCCCACGAGCATTGCTGGTAGAGGTGAGGGTCCTACCCCATGTGCCACCCACTGCATGATTCAATTGCCTGGTTCACAGTGTCTTGTTTTTCTCGCTCCAGCTTTCCACCTCCAGTTTTATGCTTTCTCTGAAGGCAGTGCTGCAGTCTGCCCCACACATTTCCAGGTTTATTCCTGGTTGCAGTTGGTCTCACCAAGTAGGAAAGTATGAATTTGCAACCTTGTGGTTATTTTTATATAAGAATGTCTTAATACATGGTGGATGTTTGAGTCTAGCTTTCGATGTTTTTCAAACGGTGTCTGTATTTTGATTTTTAATTTGCCTCTGAGCAAGACTGTCTACAAATACTGGCCAAATCTGCCTATCTGGGACCTGGAAGGGGTCCCTGGAGAAAGCACTTCAAGTCATTTATTCAGCACTGGCTGCTTTTACATTTGGCTTGAAGTCTGACAACTTTCCACCAGACCTGCAGCATAGTAAAGCACATCCTCTCTATGACAGCAGTAGAGCCAAGGAACTAGCAGGTTGCAGGAGTGAATGCTATAAAACAGATGTTATTAGTGGGCTTCACCAAGGGTGGGAGGCTGAGTACAGTAGCCCTATTACAGCCTCCAAGGTGGGCCACAAGATTGCTGCCTTATGAGCAAGCTGTGCCTGCAGTATTTGGCTCAGCGTCGCATCCTGAAAATTCCAGTGCTGAGAAGCACTTTTGCGCTATGAGTAAACTGTAAGCTAGATTTGAAAGGAAAGATTTTGATTAAAATCAGCATTTCAGAGCCTTCAGCTGGCAGCTGGTGTGGTGTTAAGGATGGACATCGTTGGAGACTCCTGCAGTAAAGAGGCCCCATGTCTGAGTGTTTAAAACCAGGTTCCATCCAGTTGTGATGGTGGTTTTTAACAGTCAGAGGAAAAAAAATATTGCTGCATATTTACACATAGGGACAGATTCTGCTCCCATGAAAACCAATGGCAGAGTTCCCGTTGATTTCCATGGGTGCCTGCCTCAAAATGTTTGAACAGTAAATATATTCTTCTGGGTGGGAAACCAGGATAGAAATCCCTCTCACAGCCTGCTCCCAGCACTGCAAATGTCAGGGTTTTTCAGCGCTAGGCTCAGAAACGCTACTTCTAATTTTAAAATCCTTTTAAACTTCAACCACCAGATGTAGCCTTACTTCACAGCTGTCAATCAGCATCAAGAGCCGGTATTATATTAGCCTATATTTACCTCTGCTCTCCCTGTATGTGGAATTATTTCATTTTTATAAATATCAAATATATCAGAGTAATTGAGAAATGTAATGTTATATACAAACATTTGCTCCTCGAGTGCTTTTAATCAAATAATAAATCTTGATGTGCTTTAGTTTCATTGACATTAGATGATCTGCTCTGGTATGGATTTTTTAGTGCTATAGCGTACGCTCTATACACATTTCCCAAAGTGTGTGCGTGGCTGTGGGCATGTATTTTTTGTTTCTCTCCCCACCTCTGTCTTGATTGAAAGCTTTAGATGTTCACGGTCATTTGGGAGTTTTAGGGATATAGCATACAAAATTTATAGAAAGGAACTTATAAAAAAAAAAACCTCCCTAGCTTCTGCCTTGAAATTTGAGACAAAAGCCTTTCTTTAACATCTCTGAAAGCTCCTTAATGCAGAGCATTCCCTCATAAACTGTTGGCTTTGTTTTAAACCTGTAATGTATATATAGATTTCTGTTTCCAATAGTTTTCAGAGTTGTGTACAGTCAACTCAAATTATACAGAGCCAAAACTTCTGGCAAATTACTGTCAACCTGTATCAACATTTGCATCAATAACATTTGGTATTGCTTGATGGATGGTCTACATCCAAGCTTTGGAAATGGCTATGGCGTCTGTGTGTTCAATGCGCTGCTGTGCTGTCTACTGAAGGCTGCTCCTCTTTGGCAGTCCGTGCTTCCTAAGGATACGATTGCATGATGGACAACCTGCATATCCCAAACTTCTAGGTCCAAGTAAACTATAGTTTTCATCTGTGTACTGAAATATGCAGTAAGAGGGCACAACGACTGTCCAGAAAGGAGGAAGAAACAGATGAGTAATGGCCTTTGACAACCAAGGTAATCAGAGGGGAAAAAAAAAAAAAAAAGAAAGAAAAAAGAGAGAGAAGGGAATAAAAAAGAAGGAAAAAAGAGAGGAAGAATCAGGGAAATAAAAGAGAAGTACAAAAAGCAAGTAACCACTTCAGTTAATGTACCTATGCTTATAATACCACTCAGGTGTCAATGTGTTCTTAAGCCACACTCAGTTGATAGTAAATTGCACTTCCTTGGAAATGTTAACCGTGGAAATAGTTTTGAAAATGCTCCTCACTCTTTTTTTTTTTTTTTTTTTTTTTTTTTGTGGGGGGGGGGGGGTGCTAATAGAATATGAAACTAAGGTTTGGGCCTGTGCAGGCATTCTTGAGTAGCCTCTACCTGTGGAGTAAAATCAGTCTGACACCTATGGAAAACCAAGAGTTCACAAGCCTCTCCTGGTTCACTGCACTGAATGTGGCTACTAGATCTTATGTCTGATGGAGCCACTCCATTAACATAACACGATTGTTAGAGGTGTGCCTATGTTTACACATTCTTCTTCTCTTATGAGAGCGGAGCGTCACTTATTCTGTAAGATAACAGATCTTATGGAAACCTCCCAAAAGGAAAGAGTGAAGAATAGAAGAAATCATAGCAGAGGAGCAGAGGTTTTCATTGCCCACTGAGTCTTCTAGGTGACCTTTTACCCATGTTGGGATAGCTGGGTTGTGTGCGAGGATGATAGCAGCCAAAGTGGAGTCAGCGAAACCCCTGCTTCCCTGAGCTTTTGGTGTCCCAAAGCAGAGAGGGTTCCCCTTGTGGGTGCTCACGCTCTCCTGCCCTGCTCACCTGCAAGAGAGAGCCCAGTGACATTGGCCCCCGCTTGCTTTCTCAACACAGAGGCAAAGGAAAACTTGTCATGAGTTTCTCTGCAACTCCAGTGCTTTTACAGTGAAAGGTGAAGTAAAGAAAGAACTCAATTTATTTACAATATATAAGTAATGATCTACGAAATACACACTTTGTGTTAGAGATGGCCTCTTTTACAATTCAACTCGTGAAGGCAGTGTCTTCAAATGTGTTTGAATATTTTGCAGAGTCACATTCAAATTTTCTTCCGTCAGTAACTGTGCATGCTGTTGGTAAAAATAACAAGATAACCTAGAAGGAAGAAAAGCTCACATTTATTTCCTTATTTTGGCACAAATTACTCACCAGTCAGAATTTTTGAATCTCTTCACCTTTCTGAGGTAAATAAATTGAGTGCCATGCGTCTTAATATGTATGGGTCTTTCATATAAGATGTTAAAAACTGCATTGTGTAGATAATAGGTCCATTGATGAGGGACCAGACTGGTAATTGGCTGAGCTGGGTTCTCTTGTATGTTCTCTCTTCGAGTGGCTGCGTGGGGTTAAGAAAATTACTGAGCCTTGGAGCCCCATTTGTGACAGCCCCTCTGCAAATAAAGCACTTGACGGTGTAGAGGTAAAAGTCACCACATATGAAGGGTGTCAATGACTGAGTCACCCCTCCTCCTGTATCACTGTGCAAGAAAACAGGACAGGACTTTGGGGTTGGGTTTTTTTGGTGTCTACTTTTCTTGGTTTTATCCTTTTTTTTTCCCCTGACCCTCCTTTCCTCTGTTGCACTGTTTCTTCTAGTGTTGAATGTAGAGTGTTTTTCACTGATGTCTCATCAGCGTGTTGGATTATAAGTGTACTGTACTGATTTGCTAGTGTCCTTATTACTGTGGGTGTTGGCAACTTGGTGTGAGATCTACTGAGATGGGAATCAGTATGTCAATATGAAGCAGTCTGTTGCTGTTTTGTTATGGTTGACAATTTGATAGCTAAGAAAAAGGTATATGTTAAGCTATACAAATAATGGGGGTTTTGGTTTGTTGTGATTATGAAAATGTGATCCAGTTTTAGGTCTGCCTTTTTATCAAATTCTGTTTTTTGAAAGTGAAAAAGATTGTTCTGAAATAAAACTTTGAAATGTTTCAATTAGCGTTGGTGCAAAACATTTCAGCGTTCCTATATTTTAATCTTTTTTAGTCAAAAATATTTTTAAAATTCAGCACAACTTCATGAATGGTTTCAGCCTTCCCAGAACTACATGGTTTTGTGAATAAGCTATTTGCCAAAAAGCAAAGAAATCAATCTACTCGGTTCTATTTTTAAACAAAAACTTTAAGAATTCATCAGTGTTTTGCAAAGCTTATTTTGCACACCTGTCTCTGACTGAATAAATTGGATTAATTTGCAGTCTTGTAGTGTGTCTGTTCAAAATAACAAACCCAAAAATCCGGAATGTTTCTCATAGTTTGAATTTGTTTTCAGCTGTGGTAATGACATGTCATGCTATTTGTTGTCTGTGTTGATGTGGACATTTTCTATGCTTCTGTACGGTCCTTCATAAGTGAGAGGACTGTGGACTTACATAACATAGATTCAGATTTGCTTCCCTGTTTTCTCTTTCTCATGCATTTAACTTTCCTGAGTGTGCCTACAAAATGACAACAAAGCTGCAAGGTCACCAGGGACCACAAAAAAAAATCTCATAGGGAAAGGCAATTGGATTAATGCTATGGATTAGAATATATTTGTGCTTGACTGATTTTCCAATATCTTCATTAACACTGGCGTTGATAACATGGCTTTTAATAGCTTTTATAACCACAAGTGCAGCATGGAATGAAGCAAATAAGTCATTAATCCCTTAAAAGTACAATTTAATGCAATGCTTCATGACAGGAAGTGAACAGGATAATAAAACCTTTACTGTTTTAAGCCACACTTAATATTTTTATGGCACAGTTGGCTTGACAAAATACTCTTTGTGAGTCATCACTTCAAAGCAAGGTCCTGGGGACCAATTAAAGTTGTGTCTGCAACTCTCATGCATAACTGCGTGTAAGCGTGAGGTATTTCAAAATATCTCTTTCAACTAATGAGTTGTACCAAGATTAAGTAAAAGGGACCTTTTGCTTCAAGGCTTTTAATTTAAAATGCCCATGTGTAGATACACCCTTGGGGAATGAGAAATTGATTTTCATTCTTTGCATGGATCCTACAGTAATTTGCACTGTCAAAATAGTCCGTGGAATTTGTTTTCCAAAAATTATATCCTTGACAGACAAACAATAGCAAAAGAGATTGTCCTTGATTTCAAGCTTTATCTTGAAAGAGACCAAAATGTCCCTATTATGGCTGATTAAAAAGTAAGAAAATCCACTTTGCAATTTCTGGGCCAACAAACGTGAATGGATTAAGGACAAATATGAAGATTGGAGAATTTTCTATTCTAACTTAATCCATGCCAATAACCTGCTGTTTGACCAGGCAAGGTGTTTCACCCCCCTTTGGTTGATTTCCACTTTGAGTGAATTGGAAATATATCTGTGTTGTTGCTGATATTACCACATACCTAACGTGGAAGTTCTCATCTGAATAGCATTCAGATGTGAATGAGCATTCTTGTGTGAATTTTATAGGGTCTTGGAGAATCAGCTTGGGTAGAAACTCTGTATAAGTAACATGATGGCTTTCATACTGGAACAAGTTACATCCACTTTTTTTGTTACTTGAGGATCATCTGAATAGAATTCCATTCACTACTCTGCAAACAGCAGGCATATAATGATAATTCATCATTGGAGGAATGAGAAAGCAAATCTGTTATTGTCGTGTAAATAGAGAATAGTCATTAGATGAGCTGTGTTTTCTGACAGAGACCATGTGTTTATGGAAAAATCACTCTCTGCTATAGTTGGATTGAATGTTTTCATTGTGCTTATTCTGCAAACAAAATAGCAAGAGATAATCTGTGTTTCAAGAAACTTATAAATTATTATTATTATTATTATTATTACTACTACTACTACTACTACTACTACTACAACAAATATTGTTGACAGACAAAAACAGGGGGACAACAGGCAGAAAGTAATATAATGAATCAGAAGGAACAACTAGATTTGTATTTCCTGTGTTCTAGTCAAGAGCTGTGTTTGCAGGACTGTAGTGCCTCAAGTACTGTGCTGTTGGTTTTTTTTTAATTTCTACACTACCAGAAAAAAAACAAAAACAAAAACAAAAACAACACCATGACAAAATATTGATTTGTTGCAAGATCCATCCCCTTCTCCCCACAAGATAACAATTTGTCAGCCACTGTCATCTCTTCCTTTTTCTTTCAGAATTTCCTTGGATTTTGATTGTGCAGTTTATTATTTGTGTTGGTGAATGAGGACTGAGGAACTGACTACTGTAACATCATAGGATTTTTATATGTTTGTATCCTGACACAGTTGTAGGAAATGTGCTGTGGAGAAGGAATAGAGGTGCAAAGAAAACATACTTGCATGAGTGGTAGATATTTGAGGTGCAGATGTAAATGACAGAGTTCACATGAGAATCTTCAGATTTCTGCTTTCTATCTAGGAAGCATTTTTGCAAGAGTGTTTCTATGAACAACCAACTTTTTTACCTCACCTGTCCCCTCCTCACACTTCCTGATTATCTGTCCCTTCCATCTCTTTATCCTGTATCTGTATGTAATGCCTTAGGAACGTCTTGGGAGCCTGAAAGTAGACAGCTTTGGTAAGTGTTTAGCAATGGCTGATGCGCAGATTTCTGAATCTAGGGAGGTTCAACCCGTGGGAAAGTTTCAAGTCCCATCTTAGGACTAAGCTCCAAGTATTGTTAAATGGCTGAGGTTAGAAATAGTGGGAAAAGAGTAAATAGATGCAGAGCTGCAAGTCAGTTCTTTACACCCTTTCTTTTCCTTCTCCCCACAACCTTGCTTCATGCACTGTTGTTATATGAGTCAGTCTGTTTCTCCCTCTGCAACCCCCCTCTAAGTGGGAAAGTGGATCTATAAAAACTAATAGAAACGAGAGGGGGAAAAAAAAAAAAAACACCAGCCCAACCAACTCTTGATCTTCAGACTCAGAGACTTTGACTGAGAGCCAAATATTTCAAACAGCAGCCCTTTCATAACCGGGAGAGCTAGCGCTAGATCTGTTGGGTATGCAGTGTGACCACATAACGCTCAGCACATGTCAACATAACTGATAACCAAATTGTACCTCTCAACCTCCCATACAGCATAACTTTGGCAAGCTGCCAGTCTCTCAGTCCTAATTAACACGCTGCCATGCTATGACTGGAAGGTTAAAGCCACAGCTTTATTTACTGCACAATTAACGGGTAAACATGACTTAATCATAACTTAAACATTCAGCATTTACGAGAAAATTTCAAAATCCTTTTAGGAGCCCTTTTGACCTCAAGTCTCAGAGCAGACCTCTTGTAATGTGGAATTAACTGCCTGTTCCACCAAGGGACATTGAGGCTCTCTGTGACACTATAGATTTCCATCCCCGAACAAATTAAAATCAACATCAACTTAATAGACATTCTTGTGTGTGGGTCTCATCCCAGTGTCAGGGTTCTTCTGGGCTAAATCTGCATCTGATGGCATCAGAGCACTGACTTCATTGAGGATCTCCAAGTAGCAGGAGAGCTCTTTATTGTTCTTGGAACTCGGAAACTCTGCTGTGGCCCGTGACGACCCCTCAGCTTTGATTGAAATGCAGCAGCTTAGTCCTGGTCCTGCAGAGACCTAGGCATGTGCTTAACTTTACATCTTGTGAACACGCATGTTAACTTCAATAAACTAACCACTCATAAAGTTTGGCATCAGCGTACTGTTTGTTCATCATGTTCAGAGCTTTGGATGATAGCTGGCTTACTCAGTTTTAAAGTACTATAGAAATCGACCAATAACGTGACTTCAGCAGCATATTTCTTTTTGCTTAAGAGAACTGGTTGCTCAGCACCCGGTTATGGTTTGTCTCACACCCAAGCAGAAATGTAATCCTTTCAAGTAAACTAGATACTATACCAGAGATGGGGACCAATCTTAATCTCTGTGGAACCACCACAGGACAAAGGGAATTGTGTTGTAGGATGGTGGTGCAGCAGCAGCACCTGCTCCATGCTGGGCCATTCACATCCTCAGAGTTAAGCAGCCATTCCTCATCTCTGGAACTAAGTAATTTACATATCACATGTAATTATGCACATGTACAGGCACCACATTTTGATGACACCTGACCACCGCCACAACTAGATGTACAGCTATCTTGCTGATAACGTGCATAGAAATATGTCCCTACAAAGGATGAAAGAGGGAAAAAAGCTTTCCTCCTCTGAAAGCAGAGTGACTTGTAAATAAGTACTATCTACTGAAATTTATTACTTTTCAATATGGCAATATTTTTCAATATTGTGCAGAGAAACACAAGGCAATTGTCCACCATGAAAAATACTAACCCTCTTCCACCTGAACTCCTGATCTTCTAATATCATCTTTGCTCCCAGCACACTGTTTCTGCCATTGCAGTAAATGCTGAGCTGGCAGTTTTACCTCTCCCACCCCTGATTCAGCCTGCAATGCGGACAATCTTTTGCAGTAAAGCAGGTGGAGTAAAGAAGGAAGTTACTGATGTCAACCAGAGTGGGTCAATAAAAAATTTTAACACCCATTTAGATATATTACTGTAGTTTACAACCTGTAAATTGTGTTACAGAATAAAACTGATCAAGAGATGATAAAGAAAATTGTTCCTATTTTGTTGCTGGAAAATTCTGTTTATTAAAAGCCTTAGTGTTGTTGCTAATACCTGTTTTTTTCATATTTGTATGTATTTCTCCCAGGTACCAAAAATGACACATCTTTTACCACGTAAGACTTACGTAAGGACATGTAAGAAGAAAAGTGGATGAATGGAAGCTGATGCTTCCAGTGCCATGTGAGGGGAGAGAGCAGAGTACAGTTGGTCGTGAACCGTCAGGAAGGTCCCCAGCTGTGCAGTTTACATGGGCAGAGTTCAGCAAAGTGGTTCTTCCCTGGAGGGTGCATTCCTTCCCAGTTCCCCTCCCTGATCCTTTGAGCTTCTCCCAACCTTTTAAGAGGTCTTTCCTCTTCCAGATCAGCCCATGCTAGAAGCTGATATGGAATGGGAGGAATTGCAGAATAAAGGAAGCTTTGTGGACCTGGGACCGGCCAATTCATTGGCAAAAATCGTATGCCCTCCTACTCACTACTCCTGCTGCTGCCTGTGGTGTGCTTACCACCTGTTTGGGTATGCCCTCTGACTGCAAGGAGGTAACTATTGTGCATTACACTGCTTCAGATCTACGTTCAACCAGTGAGGTGAGACTGTCTTGTAGGAATGCCATTCAATGAAGAATTAGTAGTCTAATCTTCTATTTCCAGCCCTCCTGATGACTTGATTACACCCAGAGGGAAACCAGTTACTCTGACTTCCATGCTCCTCAGCTTTCCTGCCTGTATAATGGAGCTAGTGGTGCTTATCAGGAAAACATGAGTGACTTCTAGTCTTCATTGTATTTGGAGAAAGCTTTGGTTTCTTGGCTTCGAGGTCCCATTGGAAATGTCAAATAGTATTAATGTAAAGAGAATATGGTGTTTTTTTGCTTCCTGTTAATGTGTTATTCACTTCTTGGCTTCAGGAATAATGTGCACATCCTCATGTGTGTCTGTGCCAACGCTCAATGTTGCGTGTGCCAAGATACGTTATAGTGTCTGTATTTACTATGTACAGCCTACATACCGCCTTTGTGAGTAAGTATGGCAGCAATGTAGCAGGGGAAGGGGGGGAGTATCTGTGTGTCTGTATATAAGATCATATATTTGTACAAAGTGTGTGTCTGTGGGCTTCAGAGACTGAGGGGAGTCTGTGGTTCAGACAGTCTGCCTGTTTTTTTCTTTTTTTTCTCTGAAGGCAGCAAAATATGTTGATATGGATTTTTTTACAGGAGCTTTTTGTGTTTTGAATTAATACATTTCCCTCACATCAGATCTTGCCAAACATCATTTACTTACTAGTACTGTGAAAGCAGGTTACCCAAAGGCAGCACCATTCCCTGTTGTTTTCTGTTCTCCCAAACTGCTCAGAGACCTGCTGTAATAAGACTCCTAGTTAAAAACAACAGAATATCAGCATAAGTAGAAAAGTTGAGCAAAAATGCCTGTGCTTATGCTGCATATGTGCTTAAGTATTTAGCTGAACTAGCGCCTAGGTTGTGAGTTTATACATCAGAAATGCTGCCACTGATGTGCTCTGTGTAAATGTGACCCAGTAACTTCATTTGTGAATTGTGTCCAGTGTGATATTTCTATTCGATACTCCCACTGGTAAAATGAGGCTTTAATCACAGTGCATGTGAGAGAAAGAGAGAAGCTTCATACAGACCAGTCTACAATGAAGTACAGAATTTTCATTCATGAGAATAATGTTTGTGATTCTTTCCTCCCAGAAATGAAATGTCTGCAGTAAGAAAGTACAATACAAAGGAAGTGAACTCTTCCTGACTGCTGGAGGTTCTCAGTAACGACCTCTTCTTTCCCCCCCTCCTTTTTTTTTTTTTTTGTGTTACCAGCTAGCAAGATTTCTCAGTGGAAATAAGCTATTTAGTCTATGTATAGATCGTTCATCAGAGGGATTGAAATACATTCTTCACAAGCATGCTGCGCATACCCAGCCATTAATAACAAAATTTTTAGCGGTGAATAAAACAAAGGATATTACACGTTGCCAGTAGGGAAATTGATTTATCTTGCTTTGCTTGGTTGTCTGCATTAAGAAATGTCACACATATTCAAAGTGTTTTGCATAGCTAGTGTCTTGTGTTTTGCCATACCAAAATCTCTGCCAGACTATATTTTGGCATCTTTTTCTTGACCTCATGTCAGCACAGAAACAGCTATTTTCAATGAAGTATGTTCAGCCAATCAATATATATACTTTTTATATATATAAGTATACGTACATTTAAATATATATATTGTTATGCATGTGTTTACATATTTTGATGAATTAGACCGAAAAACTTACTTGCTTCTCCAAAAAGGACGACACTGAAACTTTGTAAACAATCCTCAAGGATGAATTATTGACACACAGGAAGACTTGCTTCTTCTGGGAGTAGGACTTCAGAGAACTTGCACTACTGGACCTTATCCTTTCACATTGAAATCAGTGGCTTTAAGATAATTAAAAGTAGATTTATGGACTTACAAGATGGACTGGTGGAGACAAAGCACAGCCCCTACAAGTGGAATTCATTTTGCCTAGGTCCACAATGCTGGTTGGCACACTCTCAGATAAGTTTAACTTAATTGGTTGAAAAAAATATGCAGTGCATGATATAGCCACAGAGGCAGCATATAAGGCATGTTATGCTAATAGACACTTTTAAAAACACCTTTCAGAGCTCTATGAACATATCCAATGAGCATTGTTAAGCTAATGGTGATAATTCCACTCTAAGTACCTATAAAATTTCAAACTATATCTTGAAAGACAAAAAGTACTTGTTACATCCTGAAAATGAAATTTAAAAGACTTATAACACTAATTTTTTTATTGTACAGATTTGGCTTGAGGATTTTGTGTTTGTTTGTTGTTGTTTTTTTTCCTAAACTTATTGAGATCAATGATACCTACAAGCAAAATTTGGAAATTCCTTACTGTGGCTGATTTGGAGTTCATTGAGCAGAAAATGTCTGATCAGAACATACACGGAAATTTTTTTTGTGTGGCTTTTTTTGTTTTCAGTGCTAACACAAATAAACTGTTTAACTGATTTTGTATAAACTTTCCAAAAAAAATCTCAAGCATGGAAAATTTCAGCCCAAAATGGAGTTTATTTGAGAAAATTACAAGCAACAGAAAAAGAGGGTTAGAATGGAAATCTGAACTCCTCATTAACTAGAGTTAAGCGCCAACTTAAATGCCAGGGTTTTTTTCTGTTAATATTTGGTTTAAAGTTACATACAGGTTTGGAAGAGCTTAGCTCTTTTTAACCCCTTTTTTATTGCTGTCAGTGACTTAGTTTTGTTTCAAAGCGATGGCATGGGTTCAGGACTCAATAGCTATCTTCACCACAGCAGGAGACATACTTTTTAACTTTTTGTCTCAGAACATCGCTTGAGACCGTGTTCACACAGCCTTAAATTCCACCTAAATCCCTCTCCCTAGTATTTACTATTGGCTGGCTCTAAATATTTAGTGGCACAAGCCAATGGGGATCATTAGGCTAAGGCGGGCCTTAGGCTGTCAGATTATGGCTTCTGGTTTCCATTACAGATCTGTGGCAGTGCAAGGAGAAGACAGGAGGTCTACCTTACACAGCAAAAAGGTATGCATAAAACTCAGTAAAATACAGTGCCGCTGAAACAATGGCGTACTGTGTTTTTAATCCTTCACTGGGGCAGAAACCTGCACAGTTTCATCTCTGAAAAGGATGGCAAGTAATGTTTTGAGCACGTGTCATACTTTTCATCTGGAAATCTCAGCGCCTTTAGGAAAGAGAGGAGATGGATGATATTTGACTGCTTTTACTCTTGTTCTAACTAAATATGGAGATTGCTGTGGTCTAACGGGTAGGACCTGCATCTAACTCCTTAGCAAGCAGCTAACTCCGTTCCTGGCTCTGCTGCAAATTCCCTATGTAACCTCTGGCAAACTTTCTCTTCCACTGCTCCTTCCTTTGGAAAATTCCTCTGAATTCAGGGGGGCATTTTGTTGGGGGAATGCAGGATGAGGAGTCGCTTTACCAGATTTGGAGTCCCTTTTGCTTCTTGAAGGTTAGCCAGTTCAGTTCTGAGACCAACAATGAATGTCTCCATTGCAGTTCTTAAGAGAATTGTCTCTTTTTCCAGTGATGTAAATTTTGTTTACATTTTATGCTTTCTACTTTTAAAAACCTCCCTGGTCTGTCTTTGTTCCCAATTTTTTAGTCCAAAAGATCTTTATTAGATATACAGAAGAAGGGATCCAAGTATGTATTAAAAGCAATTATAAGAACGCTTAATTTAAAAAATGACTATTGCAAATATTCAGAAAACATTCAAGTGGTCAGTGAGATTGCACTGAGTGTGGGAGTGCGCACTTCTCTTATTTTTAAGTTACGAAAATTATTAACTTTTCTGTATCTGTGAGGAAACAACTGACAACTCAGGCGCCTGGAAGAGCAAGGCTACAACTCTGGTACTGCAGCTCGCAAACAGAGGTCCCTGACACTTAAAAGAAGACAATTAGAAGAAGACTTCTGTCAAGGACTGGCAGTCTGCACAAATACACATGCAAACTGAGTGGCAAGGTGCCTACACGCTGAGGCCATAATCAGGCAGCCTAAATCCCAGGAGCGCCTGTGCCTAGCTGTTTTTCAACCTCTCCATCCTTAGCTTACCTCGGTCCTCTGAACCATATTTCAGAGGCCTTCAGAGGTGGTTGGCTTTCTCCACTGAGTAAGCGTAGGGACTTAAGTGGGTTATAGACCATCTGAATGTGGTCCTCAGGACCTAGTCATGTTCTCACTAAATGGTATTAAATCCTTCACTATCATCACTGGAAGCTGACATGGACTCTGATCTGTCCATAGCCACAGTTATTATTAGTTAAAATTTACAAACCCATAATCTATGGATTGACATTTCTGATAAATTCGGATTCTTTAGAGAAACAACCCCACCACTAGTTAAACATTCTGAAAACTTCAGCCATTTTTTCACTAGCATACCTCTCTTCAAGGAGATCTAATTATGCAGAAAGCTTCAAAGTGTTGTAACAAGCTGCATTTTGCTGTTTCCATTTTTTGGTAACATGGACAAATTATACAATCTAATCTAATGAGCAAAACATTTATTTTGGTCCAGGATTCTTCCTGCTGCTTAATGCTCTTTCCTTCTGCTTTTTTCTAGAGTACACGGTTTTTCACATTGGCAGGATGTGTGTGGACATGAGCTGAATATAAATTTAATCTAAAATTCGGTAGCAACCACCATTATTGAACAACAATGCCTGCATGAAGACAAAATTATGTCGGCCCAGTAGAAAGTTATGATAAGGTGATTCCTGACTTTCTTGTGTAGACTACGGCCTGCTTTCCAATAAAGAGAGTCCAACATTTTTTGAAGTAGCAATACTTCTGATCTGAACACTTGCTTTGTATAGAATCTACAACTCCGAATACAGCCGCTCTTGTGAAGCAGATGCAAAAACCTCATAATTAAAATACATTTTCACTGTATTTTTTTCAAGTAATAGTGTGAGCATGATCAGTGCTGTCATAGTATGTCATGATGTTTAATGTAACCTGCATTAGGAAAAGAAGTGGCAATTCAGTGCTGCGAGAGTTGTGCTGATTATGGTGGAGCTGGAACAAAAATAAAGATAAAAGCTCAGTCTAAACATTTGTCCTTAGACACTTATATAGACAACAGCTGCTCCCTTCCTGATGTCAGTACAAACCTTATATTCCCTTTTTCCCTGCAGGAAGCCCTCAGGCTAATATTTGTGAGCAGGGAGCTGTTTGCAACTGGGAGAAATGCTGTGTGTGTGGCTACTCTGAGGGATGCTCACAAATTCCAGCTAGCACAATATCGTTCTGTGACTGGCACTATGCAACATCTACATTTGAGATATTTCCATGCTCTGACCAGAAAAATCCCAAATGAATTCAGCTTTTGATATTCATGGAAGGGCCCCTCACAAAGGTACTCCATTCACTTCGAGGTCCACTTGGACACATAGCTTCTTCGGTGCTGATTTGTGCAACCTGATATGTTTACTCCACTGCCAGTATTTCCTTCCTGTGATGAAAATAGCTCAAAGTGGCAGAGAACTGCTTTTCTTTCTCACAATTTCTTCCTTTTTTGCTCTCTAGAAGATGCTGATGTCTGTCAGCTTGGAGCTTCATCCCCCCATCAGTTATTTACCAGTCCTGCTGCTACTTCAACCTCATGCAGATGGTGAGCTCTTGTGTCACAGTGATTCAAAGGCAGAAAGGAAAGAGATGACCTTGCAGGAGCTCAAGAATGAGGTGGGATCTGGCAATAAAACTATGGATGGTTTCAAGTTTGTAAGCTGGGGCTGGGCTCTGTGCTGTAGGTCAAGGAACAAGGAATGGCTCAATGTCTTGTCTTTCTGTCCCTGTCACTCGTAGCCCTCTACTGCAAAGCTATACTGCTCTGAGAGGCCAAGTTGAGTCTACTGCTTTTGCAAATAGTGTTGTCCTCCTGCACAAATACTCTTGAGTTTTGTCTTGGGAGGGTGGGAAGCTGTGTTGAAAGTGCTTCGACCTTCACAAACTTTTAGCAACACAGTTTTGCTCATTCCTTCATTGCCCTCAGTCTTTCCCAGATGAGGAGACATGCCCCAAAGCACAATTAGAGATGGTCTGCAGAGAAGGAACAAACAGAAAGCAAACCACCATGAATTTTAAAAAGAATATTCACAAGAAGTAACCCAGCTTTAAGGCTTATTTAATGATGTCTTCCATTTCTTAAAGGGGACTAGCTTTTAGATAATTAAAACTCTAGTCATTTAAAAATCCTGGTAGATATCTGCCTGCTTATTCAGGTACTTCATTACATTTAAAAAGCTGGTCATCAGAGCATTCTTCCCCTATGGATTTTGAGGCAATTCTTCCTGTGTTAGAACTGTCACCAGCCATTTTTTTGTCACCTGTAAGAGAAGGATATGTCCACTGCTCATAATTGCCAGATAATCTTTCATAGAGCATAAGTAAAGATGAAGAAAAATAATGATAGATGGTTAAAACATGGCTATAATATCACTGTTAATGTGGGTGACCAAATGTCTGAAACCAAAATGTAAGATGCCTGTTTTTCCTAGTGAGTCTCTGAAGCTGATACTCCATCGGTGTAGGAATGAAGCCAAGTAATATGACAAGTGAGATGTTGTGGTTCTGGGAATTTCTAGCAGGCTTATGGCTCACATGTGTATTTCATGTGAAAGCATGTCATGTGCCTGTCCTGGCTGATCTTGTATACAGCTGTTGAACAAAAGTATGTGGAAGAAAGCTTGCATGCAAATCTTTCTTCTATGTGTGCCAAAGAGAGGTGTTTTCAGTCCAGGAGATGTTAATTATTGGAGCTGGGCAAGGAAATACTTTCAGCAAAGGACTTTTGCTGTGAGGAATGGCAGGTTTTCCCACTTAGAAAAATTAATTTTTAATATGTCTTTTGGTTCTAGAGTTTATAGGGCAATTTGTAGTGTATATTATTATTGACTAATAAAGAGCTGCTATAAGAAAGCTAGATGCCAACAAAGAAAACAGCACCCTTTTCTAAGAGAAAGAGAGGCTAAAAGTTTTGTAAGGTGTATTGGAGTTTTTCTTGCATGTACCAGTTTGATAGGGTAGTAAGAGGTACTAACAGGATTATCACCAGAAGAAAACCAATTCAGTCCTTAATTGATGGACACTCTTTTTAATTGTTGCAATGCACTTTCATTACCTGAAATTGCCAGTCATGACAATTGGTATTCTACTCTCTACCTGTAAACTTGTTCTTTTCTCCATCATCATCATTTCTCAGAAGTGAGTCACTGAAAAGTGCAAAGACACATTCAGACACTGCAGTTTATTGCTTGCTTTGCTTGTAAGGAATCTCTGATCCTTGATGTGATAGAGATTATATATAGAACTGCAAATGTAGTATTCAAGAGACTGCCAGAGTTTCTGTGTCTGTGCAGCTTCAGACCATCAGTGTGGCCTGAACCCTTGAACTCTTAATGGTGAAAGCATGAATCCTGTCAGATGGAAATAAAGACCTAGACTTGTAATGAGGTAGTTTATATATAGTTCAAGCTTTTTTGCTGATCATGCAATAATGGTCAAAGAAAGATGGGAATAAGACACTCTCAAAATGGGGATCACGCTTTTTCTTTGACCTTCTGCAAAAGTCAGCAAGTACATGGAGAATGGAACCACTGCTGGTTCATGACTGCTTGATTTTAGGGAGAGCAGGTGATGTTTTGAAACCCCTTTTAAAAACATCTGTTCTTACACTGGCTTCAAATGGTGACAAAAGTGTTGAGAAGCTGTTTTTATGGGAATTTTGAGGAGGGAAGTCAGAAATAATGTATAGGGAAGAACTTACCAGTGGATTTG
This sequence comes from Aramus guarauna, assembly GCA_013400195.1. Taxonomy (NCBI): domain Eukaryota; kingdom Metazoa; phylum Chordata; class Aves; order Gruiformes; family Aramidae; genus Aramus; species Aramus guarauna. The sequence continues at coordinate 666,586 of VXBL01003106.1, forward strand.
ATTGATAGCTTGGTGACCTTCCTTAAATCATAAATAATCCATCCTAATAATTTTGAGCTGTTATCCTAGTTAAAAACCAAAAGAATTCTTCCTTGATCAGTTGAACATTGAGAAGCCTTGGTTTCTTACGTTAAATTCTTCCATGACTTCTCACCTGCAAGGTTTTCCTGTTTTTTGAAGTCAAGAGATAAACATCATAGAAGAGTGGCTGAGCTGTGCTCATCAGGGAGATGGATTAAGACAGTGTTTCTCTCAGCCAAGAAATGTGACAGTCTGTTTTTATATGGAGTCAATTTTAAGAAGTCTTACTTAAGAAAACAGAAAGAAGAACTGAAGAGAAGTTTAGTCTGTGACATTTCCTTACTTCTCCCCCTAAATTTGTACTACATAAATACTCCCTGAAATAATTGCTTGGTGTGACCTTGAATGGGTTCTCAACCTTTGATGAATTGCTTTCAGGTTTGGTTTCTGAGGAGTTTGCACAATTAAAGAAAAAAGATATTCCTAGGGGATTCCCTAGGAAGATCTGTCTGTCTTGTTATGGGATACGTTTCTTGTACTGTCACAAGATGAAATGAGGGGCTCCCCTGACAAATATAAAAGTTATGTGACAACCCATCTATTTTTAGATGATTTAAATCAGTGAAGAAGGAAAAACATTTGTTTCCAAGACTGTAATTTTCCAGATGACACCATTTTATTGCATGGTGCCATACCATGAGAAAGAGCATTCTTGTGGCTTTTGAACTGGAAATCCTGTAGGAATGCTATTTCTGGCATTTATTTGCTGTGAAGCCAGGCACACATGGAGAGCAGACAGACTGACCAGATACAGTTTGTGGTATTAAGGCATTCAGAAAAGTCCCTGCTGCACAGCCCTTTTCCAGTATGCAAAGTGTTGAGTGAAGTTGAAAAATTATCAATGAAGATCAAGTCTGAAAGCTATGATCTGATCAGACAGCCAGACTTTCACACTATTAATGATTCTTTCCTCTTGCAACAACCCCTATTTTGAAAATTCAGCTTTTCTGTTTTCATACATTGATGTTTATAAAATAATTCTTGGTAAAGAACAAGATTTTGATACAAAGTGGGAGTGAAGGTTTAATGCACACTTTAATGAAAAACCAAATGCAGTCACTCAGTTTAACTGGGAAGATTTTTTTTTTTATTTACCTGAGTACCACATGTGAGCATGTGAAAAAAATGTTGATTGAAGAATGACCACAAGAGTTGACAGCTTAGGCCCATTCTTTGGTAACCTTCCGAAGTGGGCCATCATAGTGAATTCAGTATGGCTACCCGTGCAAGAAGAGTTTTTGCATGGGTAAGAACTTATGGCAGGTATCCTTCTGTAGCTGAAGTATTTGTATCTTCAGATGCTTTCTATATTCAGTTAGAGTAGTCTGGATTTTTCAGAAAAAAAAAAGAAGTATACTCTGAAATTTTTCTTGAATATAGTTGTGTCTCTCCACAGTTCACTCTCATAGGAACAGCTCTAAAATGATAGTCTGCCTGAACGGAGCAAAAACCCTAATAAATATGGTGCATTCCTCTTTAAAAAGTATATTTATTTAGTAAGTTTAGAAACCACTCTGAGGTTAGGTTACAGCCATTGGGATTAGAGGGCGTCTCGTGGGCAGTTCAGACATCAAGCTATAGGTCCGTGGAGTGAAGCTAAGCTGTTTCTAGCCTGATGTCTGAATTATGAATTAGGTTCATTCTAATTCCAATGGGGTAAACCTCAGAGCAGTTTATATACTTATGGCTAAGTGCTCCTAAAATACAGGCTATTTATTTAAAACATACATGTAAAATATAATCTCTAAAAAAGATGTCCAGCCTAGCGATGCTGGAGCAGAGCAACCCAGCCAAATAAAATCTGAATGCCAACTTTGGAGCCCTACAGAAGGGGATGGCACAGCTGGCTTTATGCCACATGCTGATATTCCCAGCTAGTCCAGATCCCCGCTTGGCTCAGGGTGAACTGGAACAGCCACAAGACTAAATTAATTTGCCTCAGCCCAAGGCACTTGCCTCTTCCTCACCCATACCTGTCATGCCAAGGCTGGGAGAGTCTTGGGTCATGATGCCCTCCCTTGGCCACTCAGGAACATTCCTTGGGCCAAGAATACTCTGCAGGGTTGCCTCCTCTTGCTTTCTGTTGCTGGAGTTGTGCAAAGAAGTCCGAATCTACTTTTTAGTCTAGTTGGATATTTGGGGAGTAGAATGGAGCTGGAGGGTTGGACAGAAAGAACAGGATTTATTAATAGCATCAGCAACTACTTCCATCTGGAGCCACCCTGGTCTCTGAGCTCATTCTAGCAGCAGTGCCAGCTGGTGAACCTCTCACCTTAATCATACGTCTTTGACCCCTGCTGCTAGCAGTCAGGTAGCTGTGCCAAGCTGCAGTCTACAGCTGGCTTTTTCACCGGAGGCTTCTGACTGGCTGCCTTGTGGGGAAGAGCAGTCAGTGAGGGTTTCTGCAGGAGGCTAAGCCATCCCTTGCTCTATTAATTTTGCTCAGGCTACCAGAGAACCTAAAGGAGAGACAGCATCTGATGTTATTTTCCTAGGATGGGAGTGGAACAGAAACTACCCGTCATTTTAGGACAGCTAAGCTGGCTCCATCACTATACAAAAAAATGAGTCAGTTTATACTCTGGTTCTCTCTTCCCTCCTCACTATCCTCCTTTAATTTCTATTCCAGAAAATAAATGGGACAAAACACCTCTCAAGTAATTACTTCTGCCTCGGCATTGAGTGAGGTGTAGAGAAATCTTCAGGAAACTACCATTCCCAGGTTTGGTCAGAAGGTGAAGATCTTTTGCAGATGCAGAAGCAGCAGATGTGTAGTGGACACAAAGGGCAGATTTCTTTGGGCACTGAAGAATTGACATAGGGCTGAAGGAACGCACAATTAATTCATATAGGGATCCTGGGGTCAAAGATTACTTTATACAAATTTGCAAGAGTTGGCAAAACTAAATGTCAGAATTGAGCTAGTGGGAGTTAAAAACTGAACATGGACAAAACCCGCTGTTATTGTTTTCTGTTTTCAAAGAAACTAAATCTCGCCATTTTGTGTGGTAGCAGAGTGCTTACTCATAGTTCTTGGATGCCTGAGGCTGACCATGCAGCACTAAATATGCATGAGTGTAGTGATAATATGGGAATAATCCCTCTCCCTCAGCTGCCTAAACCCATTCAGAGATGCTTGAGAGACAATACTTCATCTGGCATAACTGAATTTTGGGCTGGGCTCCACTCAGTGCAGGAACAAGAAGTGGAGCACTTTCAAGTGTACTGTTGGGATAGCAGAAAATTTACCACATCATTGATAAGCATGAAAGGAACTCTAATGAAGGATTTTGGAGAATGAGATAAAAGCAATGAAAGATCTGAAAGTGGGTCTCCATCTTGCCCTGCTGCTGTCCTTTGGTCCACGATTCTAACCATCATCGTCCTCTGGGCTTTGTCAAATGTGTCTATATTATCAACAACCTGTCCCTGGGCTGTAGCATTCAACTAGGTGGGTAATAACTGTAAGGCCATACTAAGCCCTTTATGCAGATGCACTCCTAGTGCAGGAGAAATATCACATCTAGAATTGCTTGAATTTTTGCATGCTCTCTACCAAGAGTATTTAGGCAATAAGATTTGGTCATATGAATGTGTCTTTTTGTTTCAGTTTGCTTTGATAGACTATTCATGTGTCCTCAGAGCTATCTGGATTAGCATCTGGGTTACTTCAGAGGAGGTAGAGCAGGTCCTTAAGGTATGATGGCACTACAGAACAGACATGATGGCTTGGTAAGGGCTCAGATGTTGTGCCTGTAATGTGTTAGAACCAGCTGCATGCCTGGAATATTATTTTCTTTGCTGATGACCAATATATATGGCTGGAGGAAAAATTCTCCAGGAAAGTGTCATTGGAGAATATGCATCAGTCAGTAAAAGCTGAATTACAGAAAAAAAAAAAAAAATCCTGTTGTAACAGATTAAGTACCTATCAAGTGACAACAGCACTTTATTTTCCTCGAGCAAAAGTAATGGATATACTTAGACATAATCCTAGCCTCAAGTGTTTTAATTCTGATGGCACTTCTTATTAAGTGGAGTCGCCAAAATGGAAAAGTGCACACTCTAATGGAAACAATGTCATAAAGTTGACAGTATTTCTACAAGGTGGGTTGACACCTAAATTAGCTAAGAAGGTTTGAAACAAGATGGAAAAAGAATTAAAATTAAAAGGAAAGAAAAAAATTCTCTATGAGTCAGTGTTTTTATTATTTGATGAGTGTTTTGCAGTCTGTGTTTTCACAGCCTATTAAGATACAAAGGGTAAGAGGATTAGGTCTTGTTTGTTTTATTCCACCTTCCCCGTCTGTTGACTGGCTAATCAAGAAAGCTCCAGACTCAGGAGGGAGTTCATACCCACTTGTGATTTCTCTTTGCCTCCATGTTTTACTTGTAAATGTACTTTGTTAAACTTCCAACTCATCCTATACCCTTGAAACAAACAAGGAAAATGCAATGGATTCAAGCTTCCATGTCTCTTGGCCTCTTGGTGTTGATATTGTAGGCATGGCTTATCTGTACAGGATAGAGCATATGCCAATACACTTATTTATTCCATGCAGATGACCAAAACCACATCTGTATGCTGATACATGGAATGCTGATATGACTGGACTTGCTCATATATCTCCTTAATTTCATTTGTAAGGAGATAATTTTTTCATAATCAAATATTTGCAAGTTGTTAAAATCACCCAACAGGCTAATGAAGCCTACAGTGTGTTTCTGTGTGATTCCTAGCATATTTTCTCAACCTAAGCAAAACCAAAGTTGTGTAACTCCAGCAGCACCTGAGGAAAAAAAAAGCGTGCTTTAAAGAGGCAGTTCCTTTTGTGGTGCCTTCTTGCTCCTGGCAGGGAAAGTATTGGTTTTGTACTAGCCCACACTATCAGCAGATTACTTTGCAACCCTCCATGCAGGATACGGCATGCCATAAAGAAAGCTCCTTATGTGCAAACTGAATTTTTGGTTCATCATAAGTCAGGCTATCTTATATTTCAGGTCTATGGGTTTAATAAAACAAGAGACTTCAAGGTTGGAGATCATTCTGGAAAGCTCAGGTTAAGCTCCTGAAATCTAATTTTCCTTCTGTACTCATATAAGAGTTTATTTGCCTGTATTATATGGTGCAAGGAGTAGGATTTGATTCTCTGTCTTCAAGGAAGGGGGAGGAATTCATATGGAAGAATTAGAGAAGGACATTCACCACACACACAAAAAACCTCAACCCAGAAAAAGGCATTACCATGAGCATGTTGGTTGGAATGAAGTCCTTTCAGGTTCTGTCATGACATTCAGACTTTCAGTCTCCTCTGTTCAAAAACTTAACATGACAGGTAGACCAAGATGATATAGTTTTGGGGTGATGAAGCTAAAATTGAAACCACCTCTATAAGAAATAACAGAAAACCTCTCTGATATCTCTGTCAGCATGTCTAATGTTTTGAGACAGTCCGGAAGACGTTTCATAAAGCAAGCTTCCATGGCTCATTGCTTTAGGTTGATTACTCATATTTTCCCTTTGTAGTAATGTTTTTCTAAATGCATTTCATTCAACACAGTGTTTCTCTGGCAACAAATGGCAGCTCATTGTTGAATAACTAGCATTGCTTTGATGATTTTATTACTTCAGTGCCCATTTGCATAGCAGAATCCTCTACAGGACTAACACAGCCAGTTCCTTGTCTCAAAATTTTCAGAAGGTTGAGCTTTAAAAGTGCACAGCTTTCAACAGCAGAAAGATGAGTGCTTCATCCCGTGAAAGTGCTTGAGGTTCAAGGTAGGTTCTTTACTTCTATAGTGGCGAGGCCAAGAAAAACTAAAAAAACTTGTAAAATATTTTCACACACATGTGCAAAGATACCTTGGGACAGCTAAGAGCTGTCTACTTAGGGCACTTGTATGGGTTGGCAAAGAATGACTTAGCAGAGGTTTAAATCAAATTTTTTATATCCCAGCTGACAGCCCCAATCAGTAGGCTATCATCTACACTGAAGTTATTTGGTCAGTCTCTTGTGTGTTTCTCTCCTGTCTCATATCAATGTTGGTTTTCCTCCTTCCCAGGAAGTCTCATCTCTGACACATGGTAAGAGGATTTCCATGCTAATTTTTTTGCACGAAGAAAAAAGGTCTACCAAGCTTTAAAATGGAGTAATTTTAATCTGTTTCAGGCTCCTCCCAAGTCCTGACTATAGAGTGACTGGCTAGGCCTAACGCTCCACTTGAGTTATTTGTTCTGCTTTATTGAGACTCCGACACTTACAGTTTATTTTGCATGATTACTACTTGTGAGTCTATTGGAAGAGCTGTAGCTTAGTCTTTCTGTCATCTCAGAGCAGTCCCACTTACAAGTAAGTATTACAGATAAGTATTTTTAAATAAAGTATTATTTAAAAAAAATACTGTTTAAAATAAATATTATAAATAAGTAATTTTTCAATGAAACAAGGTTTTGACCTATATTCCAGGTGAGTGTCAAATTACTGAAACTAAACTTTGCAGAAAATTCTGTTCAAAATTTAGAAGTGATTTTGTGATACGAGGTTATCCTAATTTAATATCTTCCCATTAAACATTCTGCTTTTATGGAACTGGTATCTTTGACATTAAAATGTATGGTAAAAAGCATGCTAATGGATGTTTGTGTTTTTCTGCAGAGTCATGGTGAGGTAAACATCCTGACCTGCACATAGAAGGAGCAGGCATTCTTATTCAGCTGATTCTAAGTTTTAAAACCACCATTGCAATGCTCCTTCTTAGCCAAATAGGTCCAGCTATACTGATTATTGTGGGAGCTGACTTGCCTCTGAAAGAGAAATACATTTATGATAGTATCCCAACTTGTTTTTCATAGAGAGAATAAACTTCTGGATTTCAGGTGTTAATTAATGTGAGGATTCTTCCAATCTATCCCTATGCTCCCACTAAACTAAGTTATAAAATTTCTCTGGGAACCAGGGTAGGCCACTTCAGAAAACCCGGCCTCACATTCCTTGTCATTTCTCACATCCATCTAAGATGGATGGAACCTCAACCCTTATCTCCTTCATTTAAGAACATCCTTGCCATTAGGAGCTCTTGGTTACCTGACAAGCTTCTTGTTCTACCACGATGAGACCTGACTGGGTTGTAACTAACCGGACACTTCCATTTATCTCTTCATGCTGGATCAACATGGTAAAATGAAGAATGCGTGTTTAAAGGCAGTAAACTCTAAAGTGGCTTCTAATCAACCTGTGGAATTTTTTGCTGTGGGACTCGAAGGTAAACAGTTTGAGAGTCGGGGTAGGATTAAGCACTTGAATAGGAACAATACCTGCAGTTAACTTGTGAGGTTAAAGTATTATGAGGTTTATCAGTTCTTTTGCTTCTGGGCGTAAACTGCCATCTCAGCTTGTGAAAGAACTCATTTTCTGCTCTCGATGATTGCTCGGAGCCGTTTGTGGGATGCTTTCACAGGGTGTGGGGCACCCGAGTAAGTTGGTGCTGGAGGGGAGGACAGCAAACCAGAACGGTCAATAGCTCTAGTGTGGAGCAGGGGCTGCGGGGCTGGGTTTGATCCCCCCGCTTCTGAGGGATTCCACAGCCCATGTGGGAGGCAAGCAGCGCAGCCAGTGGGCTGCCTTATATTAAATCTTGCTTGCAGAAAGGCTGGGAAGTGATTTATCATCCAGTCACTGCATGGCCACTTTTCCACACAAAACAGAAGTCTTCCATTATATATGTGTGTCTTCTGACACATTAATATATTAAAAGGAATTAAATCCTCCCGTCTTTTGGTCTGAGATCACACTTATCTGCACATTCTCTTTCTGTCTTTTTGGTAAAGAAAAGCTAAAAGAAAGTGGCTTGAACATTCCTGCCTTTTTAAAATTTTTTTTTCCGTAATGTCTCTTCACAGACAGAGATTATACATATGCATGTTACGGCTAGAAGTAAATGCACAGGCATTAACTACAGCAGCAGGTGTTTGGGGGATTGTTCACCTCTGGAATATTTGCACAACACCATTTAAACAATTAGCTGTTTGCCCTCAAGGCCTGGGGTTTATAACATGGAACACTTTACAGCAAGGGTGGTTCTGACTGGAAATGGCACCAGTTAGATGAGGGTTTTTGTTCTCAGGCTCAAAGATTAGGATTAAAACCTTAAATGCCTGGTTGTACTGCAGTGGAACTTGGGATGCAGACTGCAAAACTATGTTTAGGCTGCAGGAGAGCAGAGAGACAGTTCTGTTGGTAAAGATGTTACATGAGAAAACAGGGTTAAGAGTGGCTCTTTTCAGTGAGAGATACGGTGTCTTCAGATAGGCCTGCAGGAGCATCTTATGGTCTTATCTCACAGAGTTTTAAAAAAAGGAGAACATTCTGACTGCTTTGAATGATTAATGTAACCACAAGTGTTACTAAGAGATCTGGCTGAACTCAAACAAAAGCAAGTGATGCTTTTCCACCAGTTGGCGTCAAGGAGCCAGTCAAGGTGTTAGGTGTGCTGATCTCAAAAACCAGGATAAAGGGTTGGGGAACCCAATTTAAATACTTCTTTTATCTTCAGACTTCTGAAAACTTCTGTACTCCATTCACGGCTTTATTATTAAAAAGGGCAAGGTTTTGGAGATGCCATGAAATACAGTGTATCTCCCTATTGGTCTGGGTGTCTATGTAGGGTTGCTAGATTCTTTCATATGCACTACTGGATCCTTGAGTGGAGGTAGCTGGACAAGCACTAGCTATCTGCATGACAACTACTACCTGGAAATTTAATATATGGGTCTACTGACCTTTTCAATCCCTTGAGGGACCATCCCTTTAAGACTCTGTGTGCTGAGGTGAGTTGAGCAATGGGACAGAGCACTACTAAAGGACAGTAATTCCTTTGATTCACAAGCTCTGTTGGCAAGTTACATTGGTCAGGGCCTTGAGTGCACCAAAAGCCCTTAGTTGCCCTGACCAGCATCACCCAGGGCCTCCATCCATGCAGTCCCTGCCCATTGGTCCATGAGCTCCATTAAACTCAGTCCTGGGCTCCCAGAGTGCCTGAGTGATGTTGCAGATATGCCTGTCTCTTGCTGTCCTGAGTTGCTGACTGGATTTCCAGGATGGACACCAGGCCTGTGTTGTAGCCCTGTTTCTGATTCTGTCTCTGGTCTGAGCTACATCTTTGGTAGTCTTGTCTCTGGTTCTGTCTCCTCTTATCTCGACTAGATGACTTGACTTCCTGGATGGACTCCAGAGCATATAGATAGTCTTGTCTCCAGCTCTGTCTCCAGAGGCTGTTGTGTTGTGCAGTAAACATGGAATAATCCAAAGTGTATTTGGCATTGTGCTGTAGCTGTGAGTATATTAAGTGGCATAGTCAATGTCAGAGAGGAAGGGAGAGACAATTGCAGCTGTGGTGATGTGCTGGTTAATTTACTGTAGACTAATTTACTCATTGTGAACCACCCAATAGCATCTAGCTTCATTGTGCCTGTTCCTCTAGTTCAGACATGTAGCTAAACAATGTCCTGATTCTAGTTCTGTGCCAGAAGGGCAGCTTATAAACCCTTCTCAGACAACGTACAACCTCCTTCTTCCTTCCCGTGAAACCTCCTGGGGATTAGCATGTGCGGGGGTGGTGGAAAAAGGGAGGGAGAAGAGGAGGAAGGGTGAGAGGAGCAAATATCCATTGCCAGCCATTCCCGATGGAGAAAAAGGCTGTGATAATAAATGATGCATTTTATGGCAGAGAGGAAATGCCTTCATCCCATGAGCTGTGGCCGCTTACGAGCGCCCTGGCCAGGGTTCTGGCTACCTGAGGAGGAGGGGGTAGCTCCCTGGCTGTATTTGGCCAGATGAGAAATCTGCAAGTTGGGAGGTGTTGTCCCTGGTGGATGTAAAATACTTACAGGTGCTTCCTGCCGCCTGGCTCCAGCTCCAGCTCTTATGTCAGGAGTTAGGAGAGCGGTGAGCAGATGATGTAGTTGTGTCTGGAAGTTCTCAGGTGGCAGATCACCCCTTAGAGACTGTCACAGCAAGCGTGGATCAGAACAGCGAACTGAGTTCGGAGCTGTGGAAGATCAGGAACTACGACAGGCTGTACTTTTCTTACTGGAAAAAAAGGACACAGGCAAGGAATGGTTGCAGGTTTTTGTTTGAGGAATTTCTTGCTGTTACCCTTTCATGTTATCTGAAATGCACTTTGAGCTTTGTCTTGAAATGAAACTTTTTGACACTCATTTGGAGACATGCCCAAGGGATGGTCTAAAAGCTCTACAGGAAAGATCTGTCATGATAGCTCTTATGAAGTCTGAAAAGAGGCTTATATCAGGTCTAGAAAAGCAGAACTCTTACCCTTTTGCAAGGAAGAACATTTTCTCTAAGCCATCAGGGCTTTTTTTTTTTTCCTCAGTTTTCTTCTTCATGCTATTTATAGTCTGCTCTAGTTCAATTTTTCTTGGCCATCAGACAAGTAAGCAAGTCTTTTCTCTGCTGATCTTAAGGTGGAGTTTGTTTATACGTATACAAGATCTGTAATTACATAGCAGTGTGATTCCCCACAGAACACCCCCTAGCCTCCACTTCTCAAATTCATATAGGACTTTTTTTCTGCAAGGCCAAACAGACTTTCAGAGTTTCTAGACAAAGCTATTTTGTCTATATATGATTTTCCCTCCTGTCTAAACCCTTCCCTCACAACAAAGAAAAAAGTGTGGGGAAAAAAAAAAAGAAGACAGGGCAGCTGGGAAATATTAAACTAAAGGGCAGATCACATTTCAAAATATTGTGATCTAAAAATAGCAAATCTGATTTCCCCTTTCCTCTCTTTCTTTCCCCCTTACCCTTCTTCTTAATGTAATTCATATCCTCTAAAGAAAATTCGCATCCTGGGAATATATGTGACATATAACACTTTAGTGAGATTGATTTTATTTGCAATATACAGTCATGTTTTAAAAAATTGGGAACTGGGATAAGAGCAAGCCTGAGACTGTTGTGGCTTGTGCAACTTGATGTAATACTGTACATACATGCATACACATACGTGTATGGAGTAATATGTCTAGAATTCATGTCCATTTCAGTTTATGTCAGGAATCAGATATTTTTATGGATTTCACATTAATTATTAAGTATTTTGGCTTTGTGGACTTCTGTCTCTCAAAGAACAGTTTCTACTGAAGTTTGTGGGTCTACCCTTCTTGTATGTAGATCGGAGGTTTTCAGTTGTGTGAATTAGACTGGAGGGTTTGAGTTGCTGGTTTGGTTTTTGTTTTTGGGTTGGTTTTTTTTGTTTTTTTTTTTTTTTTTTAACTTTCATTGGTGTTTTCAAAAGCAAAGAAGAATTTTGCACCTTTTTGAGTGCCACTCTGCTGCAGGTAAAGAATGTAACAGCTTGTGAGAGTGCAGCTAGAGCCAATAATAATTTGACTGACATGTCTTGGCACTGAAATGCCTATTAAAACTCACTCTGTCCTTTCAAGATGGAGATTTTAATGCTGGGCACTTCTTTGAGCTGAAAATTCACTCTCTTTATAGATCCAAAGAGCCTACATCTATGCTTATTTCAGGGTTTAGGCTGAAGAAAGATTCTCAGAAGGATCTAACATTTCTATTGATGATAGAATAAATCCTTCAGTGTCATGAAGTTTCCAAGCCATGGAAGTTTCCAAGCCCAGTAAGTACTGCAAACATGTTTCCATATGTAACACACCGTACTTTTCCATGCAAGATCCCAAAGATTCCTTGGAAAACCTCAGAGGACAGTCAACTATGATAACCTGGTAATAGTTTTAGGAAAAAATGTATTTCTTTTTGAGAATTTATAGGTACTATAACAATTTTCTGTAGGGGTTAACTCTGGATTCTAAGGATAGCAAAGTTCATCATGGGAACAAATGTCTTCAGATATTTGATGGGCACAATTTCAATGGCAAATAAGCCAGCTCTATTCAGAAAAGTTTGACTATAGATATATATATTTATATTTATATATACTCTTGTTTCACAGACAGGCAACTTCTTTGATTTTATGTAAGATATGCACACTGTTAAAGCCAGTTGCAAAGTAAAATCACTGATATTCTTTCCATGGATTTGAGAGAGTTCCAGTAGGTGGGAGGTTAGCTCTCCTACCTACACTGCCAGTAACCAGAAGAGGTTTTTTAAAGAGCTGTTTATTACATGGTATGGTAGAATAAAATTTTTCAATACAACCCCCTGTCTCCTGCAGCTTGTAGTACTAACACAGGTTTGTGGTGCCTGCTGGAATCTGCCTAGATTTTAAGGCAGAATTTTAAAAAAGCTATCTGTTTCCCTCTTTAACACATAGTTCAATAAAAGCTTGCATTAGCATTTAGAAAATTCTACATGTGTGAGACACCATGACATTTGTTTGACACAGACTCTCATGTTGACTTTCTGCAGAATTAAAGATACTTTGTCATAGAAGGTACTGTACATTTGTAGGCAAATGTCTATGTGTAGGCACAGGTATTATAAAGAGATTGATATCCCAAGTACTCTTACTGCTTTCATTATCTGCTCTGTGGCTATAGCTTTTTACCTGTAATTGAACATCATCATCATCATCATCTTAGCACTGAATCATACAGTTTCTACAAGTGCTTTCCAATCCAATATCAAGAAGGATGAATAAATCCATTTCATCCCACTATCTTGCACCACCACTGAGATTTTTTTTTCAGAATCCAAAGACATGTAGAAATTCCATGTGAGATCATGCCATCCTGGATCATTATCTGCTACAAAACTTTTGAAACAGATATGAAATGGCACTATACTGAACAGTCAGATCTTTGTAGATCTCCAGAAAATCAGTGCATCCCTCACAACTGTGCAACAGCTTTTATTCCTCTCTTTGCTGAGAAGTCAAATGGAATTATTTAGGAGAGTCCAGTTTTAGCGTCCAGTTTTAGGAACTGAGCCAAGCCTCCCTGGACTTCTTGTATAGACAAGGGTGACAGGATTCTCCTGAGGTTGATACAAGGGTGTTAGTACTACCTCCAGCAGCACCTGTAGAAGGACCCCAGGGGAACTGGGTGCCTGGGATCAGGTAGTACAATGGCTGCTACTAGTATCAAAATCCAGTGTACATGAGGACTTCTCATCAATCCTCAGTGGAGCCTACTGAAGACTTTGCTTCTCACAGTGGGAGATACTGTTGGGTTGGCTGTAACTCTGAATCACAAATGGTCAGGCATGAAAGACAGCACAGATAAACCTATCTGAATAGGGAACCTGGGTATTCTACAGCCCCCCAATTTGTCAAAACCCACGTTTATGGAGCAGAGAAGAGCAATTGTTCTCCCACGGCAGCCCACAGGAGCAGCAGTAGCCAAATAGGAGATACCTCACTGCTCTGCAATTTGCAGTGCTGTAGAATATCTGCATAAAGAACAGTGAAACAGTCTTTGTGATTTCCAAGAATTTGATTACTCTTTCACGTCGTTTTAGTTCTAGTTGCACTCTGGCATTTCTGCATGTGTATGCCACAAGCAAGAATCATTTTTTCCTAAAGCAATAATAATAACTTTTGAAATTCATTGTGCCTAAACAAGCCTCCCTTGAGGAAAATATTATCTTACTTTTCCTTTCCACCACACAATTTAAAAAAGATTTACAAACAAGTATGTATACTGTACAGATTTATTTGGATTAGAAATCTTGCTTGTTAGCCATGTAGTTTTTAAAATACTTCTCTGAATGAGCAAAAAGTGCATTTATATAAGGAAGGGAGGAAAATGTAATATAATGAATGTTAGGCTGAACTAGGAACAAAACGTTTCAAGATGCCACAGATAGTACAAAGTCTATGATTTCTTTCCAAGAAGCCAGGCCATATTCCTCCTAAAACAACCTGAGCTTCAGGCTGGTTTGTCTGTGGGGTCTCAGATGTTCCAGCTCAGTCACCCCACACTGTGGTTTTAACTGTCCTACAGATACTCCTTTGACAGTTTCACAAGGTAGGTGAGAGTATATAATGACAGAAGTTTTCAGGAAAGGTGCTAGAAACCTACTAGCATAATGTTGTCCCACTGCATTTCCATGGCATGACCACTTTTTTCCATTGGTTGTGTTGGGAACCATCTCTGAGCTTTGATCAGTGTGAACAAGGGCAAAACTTGGGCTTCATCCTGTGTGAAACTCTGGTTACCTCTCCTTTAACTTTGCAATGAAGACAGTAGAAATTGTGTGAGTCTGCAGCCAGCAGCGCTGTGAGAACTACATCTCCCTTGCTTCAAGCACGACAGAGTAAACTTGTCCAGATGTACCTGGCTGCAGTATCAAAGGCCGTATCTGAACTGGTCACACTGGGCTCCATTTACAGTCAGGATCAAGTCAGTATGATTAGTGGTGCCTAGATCATAATCTATCAACCAAAGCTAGACAACTAAAATGACATTGGTTTAGCAAGGTTTAGAGTAGAGTAGAGTAGAGAAGAAAGGAAAAAGAAGAGAAGAGAAGGGAAGGGAAGGGAAAGGGAGGGGAGGGGAGGATTATATTTCACTTGGAAGGGACCTACAATGATCATCTATTCCAACTGAATGAGTGTCTAAAAGTGCCACTTTCCCTTCACTATGTATCAAGGGATACATTGGGCTATACAACGAAATGTACCGCGCAAAGATTGAAAGTGAGGGGAGATGAGCAACGCCTAAACTCTACTGCCATTGATAAACACAGTGAAGGTGAATTGCAAAATTCATCTTCTATGTCTCTCCCTAATATAGAATATATATTAGCAAAAATAGAGCTGATAGCATTTATTGTGACAGCTGATGCTGATGATTTGATTTCCATTAAATAGATGACTCATCTACAATTTGTTTTTAGATTGTCTAGATAATGTGTACTTAAAGTCCTTTGAGGATTTTAATTCTGCATTTCATCTGTGACAAGGAAAAGATTAGATATGTTGAGCATATGAAGAGGCAAAAAGGAAACCTGAAGGTTTCCCAAGGTCTGTGACACAGATGCCCTAAGAAACCAGGTGACACAGGTATATAAACTCTTCTCCAGTGTCAGGGATCTGTTGTCTAAAGCAGCAGTAGGAATATGCAGGTACTGCTGTTGGGATAGAAGCAGCAACAGGGTGAGTCTGTTGGGATGACTCTACCTTCCTGAGAAGAGAGAGGGAAAGAACACGTATGCTTTTTGATAGGAACAGGTGGTGGAGGAAGACTTCCTCAACACACCCCAATTTTAGGATAAGAAATCCATAATGAAACTAGCCAAATGACAGCCAGCACGCAAACCTTTACCTTTGCTTAAACACCTGTTGGTTATTCAGACATGAACTATATCCTGGGTGCTGAGTTCTCCTCATTATTATTTCTGTGGTTTCAAAAATTTCACCTTTCCTGCAGCAGTGTGTGCTAGAGGCTGGAGCACATCTATCCACTGTCTCTCTAGAGACATACCTCTCTTTAGGAAAAAAAAAAAAAAAAAAGAAGAAAAACACTGAACCTTCTTTCTTCCACACTAAAAGACCTTTGTCCCAAACCACACATGTAGATTTTAAACAGAAAATAATATGAAAGCACAGTGCTTCCTTTATAGCAGACCTTATGTGCCTTATGCAGCTTTCTGAGTTCCTGTGTCCATGGATTTATGATGTGCTCTACACTTTCCACATTCTCAGTGTTGTTTTCCCACATTTGAAGGAGAAATGATCAAGAGATTTGTGCTGGAGTGAAATTTATTCTGTCTTAAGCTGTGTAAAGGTTCCAAATTCACCACAGCATGGAAAATAGAAATGCTGTAAGCATCTTGGGCCCTTCCCAGGCATGCAGACACCGTGCCTTCTGTAGAAATGAACATTACATTCTTGTAATTACTGTTCTTGTCAGAACTGCTTTTGCCTCTAATAGATCAGGTAAATATGAACTGAGTATATGTTATAATGCCCAGGGGGTCGTTTCTGCCTGGGAAAATAGCCCCCAACCCAATAAAAAGTTGCACTCCTCTGCAGAAGGGGGAGGCTGAGTGGCCTTTCTGGTCATTTAGAGTGAATTGCAGGGGTGGACCATCAGCATTCCAAGGGGATCCTTTGCTTTGGAGTAGGAGAGCTGTAATTTAATATTAAAAAAAAACAACAACAACAACAACAAAAAACAAACAAACAACATCCCAGGGCTGCAGTGAACAGGGTCTCACAGTCCAATTTCCTCCATGTGTACTAGAAAACTGTGAGTGACCATCAAGGTTCAGGTGCTGAATCCACTGTCCTGCTGTGCGGACACTCTGATAAGGCCCCCACTTCCACAGCAATTCCTAATAACATCACTGCCAGACCTGCTTCCATACTACTTAGCAAGAAACCACCTTGCTACCTCCTCAGTAACGTCGAGTATTCCTTGGAAATATTGGTCATTACAGCTGGGGTCCTGTCCCCTCTGTTGAGAAATACTCTAAATCTGCTGAAATTCCTCAGTGGTTTGCCAACTGCCCTTTCCATGGAACAAACAAAAAACCCCAACAAACCCCCAAGCAAAAGTAAAGAATTAATTTCTTCCTACTCCATGATTAACAAAACAGACACACAGAAATAAAATAAAACAAAATCACACTTACAATTGCCCTTTTCTTAGATCACCTACTAACCAGCTAACCCGCTGTCAAGACACTTAGGTAGCTGGGATCAGCTTTTACGCAAAATTCCTGGGCATTACTTATATAGAAAGGAATTGAGACTGGATGAGGAACTTCTCCTTATATATCTATTTGGTCCTTGAGCAAATAGCTCCAGCTTGAAAAGCCTTTTGTAATTCATAACTTAATTAGGATGCCAATTTTTAACAGTGCTATTAAAAGATTACTGACCTCCCCTGCCTAATTTTAGAAATATCGATGTCTCTTTGGCATGGTTAGGTAGATCTATTTTCTGATCAGAGGATAAACATAACTTGCTAATGACTGTGCTGTGCTAGTGCTTAACAGGCTACAGATCTATTTATAGTAATAAGGGAAATCTTCCTGCCTGGAACTGCTGAACATACACTAAAGTTCAAACATTTGTTTATGACCAGTGTACACAAAAGCCTGTAATTTAAAGAAACATATAAATTGATAAACGTACTTCATTCTCGTTTCTGTGTTTTCATAATATGAATAACTCATTATTATCTCTCAAATCCAGTCAGAACCAGAGCGATACTGGATTTGCAGCTTGGAGATTGGATATTGGAGGGATAGTGTGATTTGAAGCCTAATATTTTCTCCATTCTACTCCATTTCTTTTGGGTTTTTTTTGTTATTCTACAGGGATTTTTAGACTAGTTACCGGCAGCTGCAGTGAAGAGCATTCAGTTTAATACAATCCTGCCAGGTTGTAGGCAAGTGCTAGGTAGGTGCCTTGCTGGCTATGTTTTCATTATAACACATATTAAAGCTAATAAACTGTTGAGATACTGAAGAAATTTTTATTCCAAATGTGGGTTTACATTGTCAGCTGGTTGTCATGTTAACTAATAAACGTTTCTTACTGTGTCTTCACTGCACCCTAAAGTTTCCCTAAAACAAAAACAAAGCCTGAAAATCAGACCGTCACAGAGAGTTAACCCACAGCCCACTTATATCCCACTTAAGCATTGGACTTTCAAATCTAACCTTAATGGAACAACTCACAGCGTCAAAGGAAAAAGCATCACTCTTGTGAACGTTAGTTGCTTTGATCCTTGCTGAGCAATTCGCTGTGCCAGGCCATGCTCGAATTGTCAGTCAACGCAGGCTCTGCTCTATTTCTCTCAAACTGAGCAGCGGTATATTTCTCTCTCTTGATTTCTTATTTCCAAGTCCAGCAGAAGCTGCAGAGACAGCACATTTGGCTCCCTCCGGAAGGATGTTAGTGCTTTGTTTGGTTTGAATCTCTCACCTCACCCTCTAGCCAATGAACAATCATCATGGGCAGACTCTGAAGGGAATTTTCTCGAGGTCTTCTTGAAGGAAAGATGATGCTGGTGATCTGGCAAGAGGGGATAGTCATGCCTCAGAAACCAACATGGCTCTACCACACCTACCCACAAAAAAAAATAATAACACGAATGGTAGAATTAGGGTTGGAAATAAGTAGTGCAATGCTATGACCACAAGTACAGCACAAAAGAGAGTCAGAGAAACTGGCATGGTAACAAAATGTGCTGGGATCAGTGCAGAAGGAGAAGAGACCTTGGAACAGGTCTCTTGGAACAGAAGGTAAGATCAACTGGAAAAAAGTGTGCTGCATTACCAGTTATTCTAGTCCCTTGCAGTAGATGGCACTGTGGAATTCCCATGGGCCACTAAGGTTTATGAGGCTGAAGCAGGAGTAATCTAAAAATCTTTCCTTTCCTCTTCAAGGGATGTGATCAAGGGCATTAAAAGTAAAAATTAACCTAATAAGAGCTGATTTAAAACAACATAGAAAATGTGTACTTCAACTAAAAAATCCCCATACAACACCACCCCCCCAAAAAAAAACAAAAAACCACAGCAACAACAAATCGGAGGAGTAGCCTGAAAAGCAGAAACTGTATGGGAAGCAGGTTTTTTTGTCTATCGTATAGACCCTAAAGACACTATATGGGTCTCAGCAATTGTATATGAAACAGAAAATTAATGTATTGTAATTCAGATCAAAAGATAAATAATAGATTCAGAAAGCAGCATTGAAAAACAAGATCCTTTCTTTATTTTGACTAATGATTGTTGAATGGCAAAAAAACAAGATCCTTTCTTTATTTTGACTAATGATTGTTGAATGGCAAAAGCAGGCAAAGCTGGGCAAAACTACTCCATGACGGGTTTCTAACTCCACCACAACGCTGCAGTCTTGGTCCTCTGGGGTTCTGGAGCCCAAGGAAACATAATCTGCAAGACAGTAGGGCTTTCCAAAGCCTAGTATGAAAAGTACAGTTTAGATAGCTAAGACAGAGCTGGCAGCACTACCTGTTGGTGTAACACCCCACTTTCAGTGGATTTTGAATATATAGAATTGCAATAATTTCAATTGACATCTTCCACACCACAGGTCTGGCTCAATGCACATGATATTGTTGTATTCACAGTGACTAGCAGATACAGGGAATAAGGACACTGTGTGATGTTGGCTTTTTCATAATACCCACTGCCCTACTGAGTGCCCTGTTTTGGTATGTCATTGCAATAATTCCCTCTATAAATGTTCCTTTGTATGCACGAATGCTGTAATTGTGCATGCAAATCAAGGACACGTAATTGCCCTGGCATTTTCAAAAACTAAGATTCAATGCAGAATTTTAGTTTTGTTCGGTGTAATCAACCTGGTTTTAAAGGCTTATACAACAGATTTCCTGCAATGTCCATAAGAATCTTTTCTGTAACTTGATTTTTTTATTGCCATGATTTTTTCCTTACTTGTGTTTCTGAAAATAAAATGTTGCTTTAAAAAAAAAATAATCTTATTTTGTTTCTAACTGATTTGACATTGGAGTTGATATGTTCAATAGTGGAGAACATAATCTCTACCCCAAGGAGCTTGGCATGTTAGGGCAGACAACATGATGCTTTTATGTACAGATGCATGTGCACGAGATTCCACTTCTGACAAAATGGGAGAGCTTTACAAGGAAGATACAGGGCCCTTTTTATCATTCTTGTGATAAATGAATGAATTATTGTGGTAAGGCCTTTCAGAGTTGGAGTTTTCAGAAGTGTAGGGTTAATCAAGCATACTCCAGCTCCTGCTATTTTGTCTCTAGCACAGAAGGTAAAGGAGGAACAACAGGTCCTAAGGTTTTTGGCCAGATCAATTAAGCCTTGGGTGCCTTGGCTGAATAAAAAACCCACAAAAACACAGGGAAGAAAACTCCATGTCCCTTTGCAAAACCCATCTTCTACTTGAACAAGTGCAGTTGGAAAAGGATGAATAGAGTGATCATTGCTTTTTAAGGAAACCATCATCTGTCTGTCTGAAATCTCTCTCCATGCTGTAATAGCTATTAACAGCATTTCTTACTGTAAACACTATTTTTCCATCTTTATTTCTCATTCATATATTTTGTATATATAGAAGTTCTGGTATATAATTAGCTCTAGTGTATCCTGAGATACTCGACCACTTTTTCATACTAGTTATGTGATCAGGCAATTGATGGAGCAATAGAAAGATTTCTTTCTCCCCATTCCTTTTTTTTTTTTTTTTTTTTTTTTTTTTTTTTTTTTTTTTTTTTTTTTTTTTTTTTTTTTAAGGAATGTTCACCACAGGACCAAGGGCAACTCCTTTGGCAAGTTTGCCTGTGCTTTCTGAATATTTATTTAGTATCATTGTTTAGTACTGAATTCTCTGATTAATTTTCAGTGACAGTAACTTCAAGAAAAAATTACACAGCTTCAAAAAGTGTGTGGGCAAATTCATGGCAGAAAAATCTACTAAGACTATTAAATACAAAACCAGAAAGTCCCTAAACTGCAAATTGCTGGAAGTTGGAAAAGTATTTCAAGGAAGTATCACAGTATCTTTTGCTTATAATTTTCCCTGGGCATCTGCTTTTGGCCAGCGTTGGAGACAGGGTACTGAGCCAGACGGATCTTTGGTCTGACTCAGTACTGTTATAATTTTACGGAAGTGTCATGAGAGAGACATGACAGATGCAGGGATGCAGGTGAAAGTGGTTTTTTTGTTATAGGCAACCAATCTTTTTTTTCCTTTTCTTCCTTTTTTTTTCTTTTTTTTTTTTTTTTTTTTTTTAAGNTTTTTCTTTTTTTTTTTTTTTCTTTTTTCAAGTAATTAACATGCTAGGTGTTTGCTGTGACAGGCCATTTAACTTCAGTCATTGTTTTGCCAGAGCTGGCCTTTGCAAATTCAACCTAACTGCAAATGTTGTGGGGAAAGAGAAATCTCTCTATCCCTGGAGGAATTAAAGCTCTCAGTGAGAATTCACTGGTCTGATCCTTTGTGTAACCACAGTGTTGTTGCTGAACTCCTGCTCTCTATTAGCCTCCCGTGCAGTCTAGGGTTTAACTTGGCAGAACTCAAGGTTTTCAGAGAAATTGGTTCAGCTCTTTAACCATCGTGTTTACCAGCCCACATGCAAAATCCCTAAATATCAAAAGTCACGGATACTTTGAAAGCATATGAAAATCCATGACTCACATGACAGCTGTGACAAAAATGCAGTTTTTCTTACTCCCCTTTTGTTTATGGTCTTTCAGCCAATTTCCAGTCTGACAGTATAGAAGTTCAAGTCAATTTTCAAATAAATGAGTAAAGTTCAATAGCAACACCTTGAAATCTTTGCTAAAACTCAAATATAGTTTTCACTTTGTTCGCTTCATCTGTAGCTCTTTTAAAATACAGAATAATAAAAGAAAAAAAGGTATTGTTACCTGGAAAGACTTTGGTTTTGTATTTATTGCATTTATTTGTGGTTTTAAGAGTTCTTTTTGCACATCTGGTACTCAGGTATTTGTACATAAATATTTTAACATTCTTTCTTTTAAATATATTAATATGAATGTCAACCACTGCTAAAAGGGAGAAGTCTGCTATCATTTGTGTGAAGGTGGATTAAAAGAAAGTTGCAAGGGCTCTCAACATTTGTAAAATGCTTGAGAATATGTCAGTTCAATTCAATAATCACAGATTTTAAGATCTCACCCAGTTACTGAACGGTCACGTTAATTTGGCATAAATCGATGCAGCCAAAAGGGGTATCTCTGCCTTCCTCCCCTCCATCGCACTCTTGGCTGCCTCTTTTTTCTACCTCTCCTGTGCTGGCACCAGCACTAATCTTCAGCCTGATCTTTCTGCCACATGGCCGCATAAACTCTAGCAGTGGAACAAGGACGAGTGTGGGCAGCACTGTTCCTTTGGCACAGCACAAACGAGCGTCTAATTAAAGTGGGCATGTAACCATGACCCCAGTCCTTGGCTCTTCCATCAAGTATTGTGTCCTGAACGGTTTATCTGGGTTGTCTCTGTTTCAGCTGAGGAAGGTTATACAAGGGAGGAGGCAGACTTTAACCAGCCTCACAGTACCTGCCCTACGCCGAGGTGAAGCTGAAGTCTCCAGTTGTCCCCCCAGAGAGCAGGTAGCTGTGGAGCACATGCAGCACAAGCATGCTGCGCTTCTGTACTAATGCTATCACCAAAGCAAGAAATTTGCCGATATCTCCAGTCAATTAAGCACTGAAATGGCTGCCAAGGAGCATTATTTGGACAATAATCTGAGCCTGACAAGGCCAGTTGCAGCTGTTATCTGGAAAGGGGATGAGGGCAGAAAGTGAAGGCCTCCTAGTACATGCTGTACGGGGAGGTTATAGTTGTGGGCCATCGCCTTCTCTCTTCTCCCTGACTGAGCAAATGCTGACCAGGGAAGAAAAAGGAGTGGTGACCTCTCAGGAGGTTTACCAGCCATAGGGAAGCAAGGATTGTGAAGAAGGGAGGCCCATCTAGACACTGGTGCTAGTTCAGGAACCAGCAGGAGAAGAGCAGGACTGCTGCCACAGTCGGCTCCTTGAACCCAAGTGCAGTCTCTCACAAAGGAAGGATGAAACATGGCTCCTGGTGGTAACTCCAGATCTTTCCACCTGTGTCGTCTCCAGCTTGGTCTAACAGCTTTTGTTTTGAACTCCTCATCTGGAAGCAGTGACATGACTAGATCTTACCCAGAAGCAACTATTAGATGCATTGGGTGTTCAAATGCAGCCCAAAACATTGTAGAATCCTCCTTAAGCTCACAGAAACACATACATTAAAAAAATTACAAGTCAGGTGGTCAAATGAAAGCCTACATGCTCCTGTGAAATAGATCTGCTGTGAGGGGGAAGGAATCATCTGAGTCCATGCAGGATTAAATTACTCTGTTGAGCTCAGTCTTAACAATAATAGCAATAGTCATGATCATGCCCTGCCTCTGAACACAGGACAGTTAATAGTATCTCATGAATAGTGGCATAAAAGGCAGTTATGACTATAGAGGCATGAACATGGTCTACAACAAGCTTTCAGCAAGGCAAGTGACAGAATCCATCCCAATGAGTGGATTGATTAAAATGTGATGGTCTAGAAAGTGCAAAAACAGCTTTCCCTTGAAAGGGAAAGACTTGACATCAGAAGATACTTAGCCAGAAACAAACTAGGAACCATACTTCTTACTCCTGACTCACCTACCAGCCTGTAAATGTTGAGGATGCTTTTCTGAGCGTTTGCAGTTTTGTTCTGATTACGGGCTGAAATTGTATTTCCTGACTGTTAATTGGTGACATTCTTCCTTCCTTCCTTCCTCTCTGTTTAAATAGCACTATTGATTTGATTTTATCCTTTTTTTCCATTACGTCTGCTAATTACTTCAAAGTATAGATATAATTCAGTCTGTTCACTAGTGAACTTGCTTCAACAACCAATCATGACTGTTGTGTGGTGCCTTCAAGGAACAGGTGATGGGTATGTTTTCTTGTCATTTCTGTATTTACACTTGCTTTTTGCTGCAGTTTCCAACTCTACCACTTACTTGTCATATTCTTATTAAAGAGGAGTTTGAAATGTCATTTTGGGTATTGCACCTCCAATAGTAATGTTTCTTAACTTCTAGTTTCTAAATCTATTTACATCCTTTTTTTGGATTGCTGTAGTTTTCTTATGACTTTTTTCCCCCTCATTTTGTGTCTTGGTGAAATGTTCTTATCTGCAAGAGAAATGAATGCAGAATGCAATTCTCCTGTTTCCATTACAATATATTTTAGAATCATATCTTTGAGCAATCCCTCATGAAGACCTGTTGGCTGGTTTCTGGTTTTGACTTCTTTTTTGGAGAAATTGTAACCTGTTGGGCCTTAATTATAATGACTCCAAGATTCTCCAGCTGCCTTGGATTTTACTATTTCCTCTTGCTATATTTCTTCCACTACTCCACCTCTTCTTTGCCTCCAACTCTTCTGCTCTTCTTCTGATGAACTGAATTAAAACTTTCACTAGCAGAAATTATGGTGTGCAGCTGTGCACACCATTTGCTGATTCCAGATTCTTTCCCTCTGTTTATGCTTTCCACACAGATTGTTGCTGCCACTGGAAAAACAAATTAAATAAAACTGGCACCCGGCTTACTGGTGAGACTAGCAGTAAACAAGCTGGGGAATGTTGGAGCTGTGTGATAGCCTTAAGAAAATGAAATTAAATAAAAAGTCCAGCTGCAATGAATCGTTTAGCACAAATGCCTAGAAAGTATCATGAAGGTGAGGCGTCCCAAAGGGGGATGGCTGCGGGTTGATTTTTATTGAGCTTAATAAGCTCTGGTGTCTTCTCCAGGTTAGGAAGCTAACAGGTTGACTTGGAGGCCCTGGGAAGGATAACTTGCTCTTTCTAAAAGGGCAGGATTTCTAGTAAAGGATTTATTTCCATTCTTCTATTCTCAGCAAACTGTTTTGCTTGCTTACTAGTTAATGAGTATGGAGAATAAGGGGAAACATTCCCTACTTGGTGTTAAGATACACATATGGCTCTGCTGAGATATTTCAAGTCTGGAACCTAACTGGCAAAATGTTGGGTATCTTCCAATGTGTGTCGCCAGCTGCATGTGAATATGCATCCCTGAAATGCTAGCATTTGGCAGCCATCAAGATCTGCAAATATTAAAGTATTCGTTCTTGGATCTACCTATATGTTTATAACATGCCTCCCTCAACTGTGTGTGAGAGTCCAAAACCAAAGAATCCCCAAATACCCTTTATATGCTCTCTGGCTCTCACTCCCACACACACTCGTACGTGCATGTGCATGTATGCATAGTTATTAGTCAAAAATACATGCAGACATACACAAAAAACAAGGCAGAAAGGAAAGCTGCTCTTGAAGGAGCATCGTTTTCAACATGCAGCCTTTGCAGCTTCATTTCTGTTCTTTTATGTGATAGCTGATATTTCACCTTTCTCCTGCTTTTATAAGGTATTCTGTGCCGAATATGAAGTTACCAGAAACTTGTGGAGAGCAACAGGGTGGATTAAGGGCACATCACAAATTGGTCTGAAAGAGAGACTATGGGGTGGAAAGGAAGCTGCAAGCTAAAAAGGGGGCCTCTAAAGGGCAGGGGAAAAAAAAAACTTGTATAGCTTTTTGGATTCTTATTCCAAATGAACTTGCAAACCTCTTCTCCTGTGGGTCCAGCCAAATGATTTCAGCCATTGCAAGTGATGATTGCTGTGCATACCTCTGTTGCAGAGGCAGCAGGCATCGCTGAAGAAACGTGGGATTTAACAGCTGGCGGGGGGAAGGGTGGAAGAAGCAGAAAATGACCCCCTCCATTTGAAAGGCGTGATGTTTCTTGCCTTGTCCCCCTCGCCCCCACCACGCTTCCTTCCCTCCCTCCTACACATGCATTAATAAAGCGAATAAGGATTTCAAGCTATGCAGTTCTTGGAAATAGTTTGGAGAGCCGGCAGTGCTGTAACCGATGTGTGATTCTCCTTTTAGGAACGAGTCCCATGTGCTGTGTACAGGGCTGAGGAGCAAAAGCCTCGCTGCCAGCCAGGGCAGAGGCGAAGCGTCTGCAGCCTTTGGTTAACGTTCTCCTGATGCTGGGAAAAACAGTATTTCTGAAAGCAAAATGGCGTTATGTATGTAAGATATAACGTAATTTTGTTTTTTATAAAAGCTGCTCTTAAGAGCAGCACGGAGCTGGGAGGCTCTGAGCAGGGCAGGACACTTCAGAGTCAGACTGAAGACAGTAAACACATACAGAAGATAAAAGTTTGAGATTCTT
This sequence comes from Aramus guarauna, assembly GCA_013400195.1. Taxonomy (NCBI): domain Eukaryota; kingdom Metazoa; phylum Chordata; class Aves; order Gruiformes; family Aramidae; genus Aramus; species Aramus guarauna. The sequence goes on from VXBL01003106.1 coordinate 692,381, forward strand.
TGGAGGGAAACCTGGTGAGAATTTAAGCTTTTGATGTGGACACAAGCCTCGTCTCCTGCCTTGCTTCTGCAGCCAGTGCCTCCAAGTTCCAGTAAAGTCAGACTGGAGATTCAGTCTCTTCTCTCACCCTTTCAGCCCCCGCCACCAACACCACCTCAAACGGGTGGCTGGTGCATTGGAGGTCCTGCTTTCATCTGACTCGTTCTCCTTTTCTGTCACAGTGACCTCCAGTGGTTCTCTTCATTTATGTCCTGCATGCTGTGTCCTTCTAAAGAAATTGGGCTATTTTTTTCCCTTTTTTTTTTCTTTTTCTTTTAAACCACCACAGAGCAAAACCTGTTGAAGGGAAGAAATGAGAATGCATCATTTTAATCAGATTATTATTGTTGGTCATGTAGGCACCGGATTCCTCCTCGTTGAACGTGCAGGAAAGGCATGCATCTGTGAGACTGGTGAAATAATTAACTGGTGAAACAGAACCATTATTTGTGACTATTAAATGAATGAGTAAAACTGTTCTGAGCTCTGCCAAAATGTTCACATAGAAAAATCAGACTGCTCAAGGGGAGGGAGGGGGTGAGAGGCTTGGAAAAACTGATTTGCTCAAGTTTGAAGCAGGTCAGGGAAGACTGGGGGAGGGGATGGGACTAACTTCATCTCTGAGGTGGTCCCACTTTCAAGAACTTTGTGAGCCCTCTTTCTGGAAGTGGTTCTCTTTATACATTCAGACTTGGCTGGCAGCGGTCACCTTGCTTGGCCTTCCCTTATTTAAAGAAACAGCTGCATATGTCAGTGTTTTTGTTGCTATTACTTTGTACCGTGTGCCAGAAGCTGTGAAGCTATAAGCCTGCTCACCTTATATGTACAGCATATAAATCTGTACTCTTAAAGAGGGCCAATGGGACAGTCTTGGAGGATGGGAATGAAAGGGAAGGGCATCAGAGGCTAGAACTGACATCTCTTTTTGTGAAGAAGAGACAGATCATTATAGGCTAGATAAGGAATTGTGTTGAAAACAAGTTAAATACTTTCAAACTCTGAGGGGGCCCTTGGGAATATTTTTTATGCAGGCAAAACTACCAGTGAACTCAATGAAAGGTTTGCCTGATTAAGGGCAGTTGAATATAGCCCTAGAGCATCCCTCCTGCCTTGTGCCCAACCCCAACCAAAAAAAGCAGAAGTCTGGGTGTTAAAGAAAATGACCAAGAATGAATTTGTAGTCTGTTGTTGAAAACAGTATCAGGAAAAATTTACACATAAATTTCATTGCTTGTAAGTGCCTGTGGTGTTCACTTTACTTCTGAGATAGCTATGCATCTCATCTGCTGTGAGATCTTCCTCATTCTTGCCAGCCCTGTCTAGTGGCAGAAGGGAAAATATTGGTGAAATGCAGGATGACTCCCAAGAATCCAATGTGGGATCAGCCTCTGGATTATGTGCTAGCTACTGATATTTTTTTTCCAGTTGAATGAAAAGCCCGCCCTCAGACAAGCTGAGTCCGCCTGTGCATGAGGCAGATGACGAGCGGGTGAGTGCAGCCTGCAGCGCAACGTCTGATGCGTGTGCGCTGGTCCCGAGGATAGCTCCTGCTAACATCAACAAAAGCTCTGCAGGGTGTTTATAGTGCACCCAGACAAGCATTCCTTTCACAATACCTAACAGACCTTGTATATACCACTGTAGATTGTTCCATATAATCCTACCTAGGCTCTGACAACTAAGACCACATCACGGACTGCTCTTTCCCAGCCTCAGGCAAATTGCCAGTGTGCTTGTTTTCCTCTTGCTGTGTTAAAATCACCTAGGATGAGCTGCACATTTTCCTGAGGTCTTTTTTTCCCCCAGAGAATTTTAATTAGATCCTTGTAGTTGTTTTTCATTATGCATGCATATGTTCTTACTACAATGCTGTTTAAATAATAATGTGCACAGCAAATTGCTTATTTGTGTTCTAAATTTACTGGTGATTTTGGACTGTGAAACTAACTCTTGTTATGTCTCTCTCTGTTGGTCTCTGGTTGCTGGCTTTTTTTGTGTTACTATTAATGGTCCCACTGGGTTGATCTTTGTCTGATAAAAACATCTCTTAATGGATTAAATATAAATGACAGATCATCTGCCATTAGAGCTGCTCTTAACTCCAAGTATTTACCCCATGTCATCTTGTCATTATCTGAATAACTTGAATACAGTCATGGTGATTGTGATATATTTATTTAAAGTTTTCATTCTCCTGCCAATAGGGAGCCTCTGAAACTGAGCAAAGCTCAGACCTCTGGATCTGCTTAGCCCTATGGAGTCCTGATGTGAGAGTAAGTGCAATGTAAAAAAAAAAATCAGTGGATGTCAGCTGCATTTCATTAACATAGATAGCATTTTCTGTATCTTATTTCATGATCTGGTGTTTCAAATGTAAACAAATCTACTCTGTCCTGTAAGGAACTTCCTGTAGCCATTGCACAACAGCTATACTACTTGAGAAGGAGCCTTTTAAAGAACAGCCTCTCTGTATCATTCACACTTAAAAAACCCCAAAGTTTTGTCAAGTTTTTATACAAATGCCAATTCCTTGCAGCAGATCATTTGGAACCGACGGTCACCCAGGCGATTGTCAGTAATGCTGTCCTCTGCTGCCCAGTTGTACTGAGACACGAGGCTTCCAATATTCCCAGCTGCTGCTGGTGGCTTTGCCCCAGTTCTTGCCAGTACATCGGCTTTGCAGAGTCTGTGCGTTGTCACACCTTAGCTACGTGTGACTCATAGATTCTATGTCCAGCAAACATGTAGGACCTCTCTGTGATTGGTGCTTGGAATATTGAGCACTTGTGTATGTAACAGCCCCTCTGCGGATAAGGAGACCATGCAATCCTTGCTTATTTATTGATTGTAAGCAATCATGTGGGACTCATATCGGTGCATTAGACTCAAACCACTTGAGGCAGTAAAGCAAGCCTTGTCAACTGAACGTACACTTAAGCTAACTTCTCAGTGTAGTTAGTGAGTTTGAAGGAAACTTGTCCTTCATCTCTTGTGATTTCATATGTGTGAGTGGAATGTCATCACTACACAATAAGAAGACTCATCATTAGCCCCAAAACCATGATAAGTCTATTTTGTCTTACGAAAAATTTGTCTTACGAAAAATTAAGTCTATGTGCTTTCCTGGTAAATCTGTCTTGGTTATTATTGGAACAGGAACTAGAACGATAGAAAAGGTAGAAAGCAAAAGAATCTATTTACAGACACTTCTTGCCTGCTGGCATTGAAAACTGTAGACATTTTAAGTGGGTACAGCAAAGCACTAAATCTTCCCTGTTTTGTCTCAGAATTGCAAAAGCAGACTGGCCTAAAAGCCTGACTGAGGAATTGGTTACTAATACCCCCAGTTCCCATGTTGATGGGACACCACTCCTGAGTCTCAGCCTGGATGGGAGGAGCCTTCGAGGCAGTTTGCATTTCACACTGAAGGTTGATCCACTCACAGGACTGAACTGCTGACAAAGTGGTACACAGTCACTTTTTTTTCTTATTGGGAAAAGAATTGATCTTATTTGGACCAGAGTTTTGCTGCACTCAGTGATTTATTCTGACATGCCTGTGTGCTTCCATGTCCTTTCAGCTGCTAGAGGGTGAAAGAGGGCAAGAGTAAGTTTCTGAACACTGGTAAAGTGACTAACAGTGTGAAAACTTGAAATGTATCAGAGTAGGTCTTCTCTAGCATCCTGACAAAATGGAAAATTTGGATACATACTGGAAAACTCAGATTACAAGGTGGGATATTTTTTCCTTTTGTCTTGCACTAGTTTTCTGTTTGAGTGATCCAGATCCTATAAAATGCAGTTCTAATGTCACTAATCCACACAAATCCCTCCAGCCTCTAACATGTTTGCACATGCACAGTCATGGCAAGAAAGGCTGTTACAGTATCTTGCTGCTTAATGAAGTATTTTCATCAGTGAATACGCAGAGCTTACCTTGCATTTACACTGGGAGAAAAATCTCTTCAAATTTTCTGAAGTTTTCCTTAAGGGAAGCTCGTGCACAACACATAGAGTGGTCTTAAACATGGTCTCTAAAGTCCAAATATGTATCCTAGTGCAGCAGTGCACACAGTAAGGTGCAGAGCATGCTCACCTGCGTTGTCAGAGAACAGGATCCAGCCATTAAAAAGGACAGTCCATGGCATATGCATTACAACCCACTCTGTTGGATCACTAGCTCATTTGGAAGGAGGGGCATGGAGAGGTTTAGGTCATAGATGTTTTCCACAGTAAATTAGTTAACATTAACTATAGGAAAAAATTATTTTAGTTGTGAGGAGAAGAGTCCAGGAAACCAATTAAAAGAGTGGACTCTAGGGGGTATATGTTAAAAGAATTGTGTGGGAAGTTGTGTACATAATGTCCACTGAGGTCAATGTCTAGAGGGGCATCGTGGTGGATGGGTAATGAGAAACTGTCTTTAAGTGTAGCCACCTTTATCTGGGTGAACACTGAAACCTATGACTTACTATCTGATGACTCTATTCACAGCCTGCGTGAAACAACTGGAATAACCAACCATTAAAAAAAACCCCAGCAAAACAACAAACCCACAACCCAAAACCCAAGCCCAACCAACAAGAAGCAGGGGGGAGGGGGGTGGGCTCTACAATAATGTTTTGCCTTTCTACACCAAGGTTTCAGTAGAACTCAGAACATTTTAGAAAAGTGGGCAGATCTGAACCCATTTTGAATAACTGTGATAAAGAAGTAAAATGAATTATCCAAGGAAAGGAATCCTAGTGCTCCTGATAAAATTGGAGGTGAATGCACATGCCTCTTTCCCTGCTTTCTTCTTGAAGCCCTTAGAAGAAACTGGTGGTGGTCTTAGTAGAGCACAAAATGTATACTTTCTAATGAGTTTGATGCTCACATGAGCTGACTCCTCATGCTGATAGTTTCCATTTTATAACGGGAGGTATGGTGGTTCTTAAAGGTAGTTTGTGCTTCCTCCACTTGTATCTATTCTGTGATTAAATAAAGAACTTCAGACTCCAGAGAAACTATTCCAGCACCTTTTCTCTGCATTAAATTATGAACAAATAACAAAACGTTTTAAACTCTCAAAGCCTGTAACTAAATACAGCCAGCATTCCCCTACTTTCTGAATTACTGCAGGAGAGCCAAATTCTCTGTGGTGGCTCAGGAGATCAAGGGCACTTACTCATAAGTGAACACGCATGCTTACTACACTGTAGGTGCATTGTATTGGGAATAGTGCTGTCCACATGTTGAGATGGTGAATGCCTAAAACTAAGCCAAATAGTTACTGTGCCTGAAATCCCTTCCTTGAGAGCATAGAGTCATTTCACAGTACAGGCGTAAACTACATGGGCTTTTTCTTGTGTGTATCTTGAAAGCCAAATGAATGTCTGTATTTACGAAGGACCGCGAAACAAACTCTGTGAGTGGAACTCCAATGTTAGCGAGCTATCACTGCCAAGTGCACAGAGCCTAAAAAAGTCTGTTACTGAGGTCCAGCACAGGGTAGCTGCTGTGAGGAGCTGTCATCATTTGATGTCTCTCAAAAGCTTTTAAGTTCTGTAGTAAACATGGTGACTCCTTTAAAACCAGAGCAGCAGTGGGGTGCCAAATATAAGTTCCCCTTGGAGGTCTTGGGCAGTAACAAAGTTTCTGACTGTGTTAGCTGGATCTGAGAGACAGGACAGCTGCTCAGTGCATTTCTGAGGTAGCCCACCATCTCCTAGTATGACATCCTGGCTTCAAATCTCTGTAATTCTGACTCATCTTTGACCTCTTAAGCTAAAAACTTGTAAACTGTCTTTTAGAAAATTTCCGCCAAAATAGACATACCATTTTTAAATGCAAAACAAGGAAAACACATTGTGTTATCCATGTTAAAAATATTCTGGAATTTCTTCTGAGAAGCCCCAGCACCTTTGTGGTTCAGGGGAAAAAATATGGAAATATGGAAGTGCATCCTCTGCATTAGGAATGCTCTTTTATCACCTTAAAGAGCACCTGGACATGTTATAACCCTCTGAAAAATTACACTCATTGCATTAAGGTTCCTTTATCAGCAAAGCTTTCATCACTGAGCATGGTTCAACTCCTCTGCATGACTGGACTTTGAGTGCACATCCCTTACTGAACAACCAAAGGTACCCCACCACCCTCCAGCTCCCATGTTCCACCAGGAGCACAGACCTTGCTGTCTGAGCAGGCTTGTGCTCAGAGGCTACGAGGGCAAAGGTAGACTATCCCCACAATGCCTGCTTAGCAAGGAGATTGGCAAAAGGCACTGGGATAGGACGATGTAAAGCATCAGTGAGGAGGAAGCCTCCTTGCTCTGCTGTGGTTGGTTTTCCTGCTGGAGGAAGCTGGTGTGACTGCTGAGGGGACAGCATAACCCAGCAGGAGAAAAGCTGGGACAAAGAGCTCGGAGAAACACAAGATCAGTGACCGCGAGTCAGGATGCAAAAGAGGAACTTGCTGAGCCAGGACACTCCTGAAGAAGGCTAACAGGGGTGAAGTGAGGTCTGGGAAACGATGCCTAAAGAGGAGGGAAGCTGGGGTGCTGTTTGGGATGGTGGAGACCAGGAGAAACAAGCTAGAAGGACTTGGGGTGTAGAGAGGGAAGGAGGTTTGAAGAGAGGGACAGTGACATAAATGGTGGGAGCAGAGACTGTAATCCAACGAGAGCTCAGTGCAGCTGACATCAGATGAAAACACAAGAGCTGGATTTTGGTTTCAACAGAGGAAAAGGACTGAGACATGGATGGGAAGGCAGAGGTGGAGGGGAGAAGAGGGAAGAGAAGATAGGTGGCAGGAGTAAGAACTGTAACATCTGATCATGTAATCCTAGCCATGAAGGTAATGTGGGAGCAAAGAGGCCAAATGAAAGTTGCATGAGCAACTTTTCTTCTGGTACTTCCAAATTCTTGGAGTGCCTCCTTATCCATAACACTGTCCATTTTAAGCATGTTTAGGTGTGCACATGTGCCACGTAGAACATCAAGTGGTCAGACACACATGAATGTAAAAGCACAATCTTCCAAAAAGTCACAAAATGCATAGGTTGAAGCTCTAGCACCTTTTTTTTCCTCCTCTGAAATAATCATACCTTACATTTGACATCACGTATATCAGAAAATATCTGGATAAGTCCTGGTTACTGCAGGGTCTCTGAGACAGGTTGAATCATTGGGGTTGAACTGTCTAAAAAACTGAAATCTCTGGAAGATTTTAGGCCCCCACAGTTAGGAAGGCAAAGCTGATGTATTTTGTCTCAGAAATAGGGGTCTTCAAAATTAAGTTTCCTGCAAAGCTGAGACCTCAAAAAAAACTTTCATTGAGCTTTGCAGAGTTAAATCCAACAGTCTGTAGCAGTGACTTTCAAACGATAGTCTGTGAACCACAGGATCCATAGACAGGTTTTATAAGGCCTGCGTAAAGGTCTGTAAGAAAAAGCACCTTTGCTTAAATTTGCTACAATCACAAATTTTACAGATAGAAATTAGGGGAAAAAAATCACTAGTCCTTAACGAACAGTGTAGAAACATGGCACTTCAAAATCAGGCCTCCTCTTATGAAGTGGCCAGTTCTACAGAGCCAGGGTTTAGTATTTGGGTGTATGGTTTTGTTTTATGCTCTTCGGGTCCCCTGTCTGACGAGGATCATCCTTTCTGATGAAGATAAATTGCCCCTGACCACTGCAGCTTTAGGTTTTAGTTCCAGCTGGGATATGCTGGTAATCCTGAAGCACAAAATCATCTTCTGAATATATTACAGTTAACTTCAGTTGTATAAATCCAAGCATTAGCTGGATACTATAAATAGGCAGGATGTGCAAGGAGGCCAAGTTGAAAATGTGCAGGAACCATGCCTTTTTTCTTTAATGCAACCTCGAAGTTGTGCTATGTTTCATCATGTATAATATTTTTCATCTGAAAAGGAAATGATATGCATGTGCTTTATGGCTTTAGTAATTAACTGGACATAAGGAAGTGTTGAATTTCACACTTTGGAGAAGTGGATGGGGGAGGATGGGTAAGTTTTTGTCAAATTTTCTTGCTTTTAGTGCTTTCTTGGAGGTAGTTTTCTGCAAGATTGGGTAGAGAGCAGTAATACATCTGTTTTATATTATATGATGGCTGTACTTTGGCAATGGAAAAAGATGGCACTTAAAAAAAAGGAAAGAAGAAGAAAAAAGAAAAGCTTGGCAACTACAGAATGGAGCAACAATTACAAGAACTATCTTAAAATTCCCAGGATTTGTAATTTATTTTTCCACGCTTGCATTTTTCTGATGTTGCTGATGTTAAAGGAGTGAGACAGAGGAAATTCAGTAGGATTTTACAAAGTACAGATAACTCTGTGAAACAATCTCCTTTATTCAGGTTGCCCCCACAGCAGCTGCTGTGATTAACATGTGGGTGGTAGCAAAAGGGATAGGAAGCAGGACTCAGATGTTCACTTTAAAAAAAGTGATAGGAGATCATAATTCTTCTTCTATTGTTTTCCACAGTCAGTGACCATGAAGTAATGAAGATGGTCTCCCCCTTAACTGCAATTTTCTCTGGGTATGAGGCAGAAGTAAAATTAATGCAGATGTTTTTTGGAAACAACCATGTGGTGAGAAAAGTTATTCAAGCAATATAACAGTAGCTAGTGATGTGTCACCTACTGTGGTTTCCATTTTTTCTTTCCTTTATATATTCACCCACTCCTTCCCCCCGCATTAACATAAGGTGGTCCCAAAGTACAAAGAGCTGAGACTCTACTCATGCGGTAGATACTTTCATCTTTGAGTAAAGTTAGTGGGAGCCGAGGACACTGAGTATCTGTCTATTTTTAAGCAAGACTACAGGATGTGACATGTGAGCAACTTCCAAGAGCGTAGTAAGTGCCGCATCCCCTGGGGCTGCTTTTTATTCGGAGTGTGCAATGCTTCAGCCTTTGCAGGGCTGGGGGGCTGGAAATGTTGGGAATCGTGCTTTCCCTGCAGTGGGGGTCTGAGCTATATGACAGTACCCCCAGGTTGTTCAGCAACTTAGCTGACTTGAAATAGAGCACTGGAACAAAATATGTTCTGAGTGATTTTTAAGTAAAAGCTAATGTGAAAATGTGGGAGTTTGAACCAATGTAAACACATTAAATTTAAAACGATTTTCAAATGTAGTAAAGAAAAAAATAGTGTTCCTGCTCTTGAAATTCCTAAAGGACACATTTTTCCTTCTGAGTCATGTTTTAATTAGATTATATTTTATTAGACATTCTTTACAAATTTTAAAATACTGCTATTATACATGCACAAAGGAAAATCAGTTTGAACAATTGTATGTAGGCATTCATTGAAGTCAACCACAAAACAGGAACATTTTAGGTCAGTTATCAATGTACTCGATATGTATATCTAAAGTGCATTATGTTACAAAAAATATAGAAAGTCAGCAGCACCAAGATACGTTCACAAAATAAATACACCAGTCAACAAAATAAATTATGGTAAATGTGACAATAATTGTCTTAGCCTTAGCAAAAAAAAAAAAANTCACAATAACCAAATGTGCAGTTTCAGAGAGCAATGGGGGAAAAAGGTTTTATTCTGAGCATTTACAATATTTACAGGTAATAAATATTTTAATACTTCCCATATGTTTACTATTACAGAATACTGCAATATGTCTTCCAAAAATCTCTTGCTGAAAATATCAGCGCCTCCTGCAAAGAAAAAAAGAACAGAAAAAAAAATAGAAAAATTAATTTTCATTTCAACTACATGGACACAAAATTAATAGCAAGAGTGCCACAAACTATAATGCATTGCTAGTAATCATTTGCAATAATAGGGCCTGTTTAACAATGCCACAGTTTTAGATATCTTTTCAAGACTTCTACTACATTTCCTTCAATGCAACTCAGCTAGCAGTATGAAGACCTGCAGTTTGTTACAACACTGAGGCCATCTATTTCGCTCTACTGGACACTCAGAAATAAGAAGAGGCTTTAACTTGTTATTAGAGCCTTATGCAAGAAGATTGCAGAGCGCTATAGGTAAAAAAATTATATCAACCTATAATAAATATAGTAAATGCTGAAAAGAAAATAATACAGTTGGAGAAGTGAGAAATTTGTTTTGAAGATAAGAAAATATCCTTATTGAACCCTGTGTTAATCGTGCCCCTGCTGTCTTAGCCACCTGGGTGTGGTGCCGGGCTTCTGATCAAAACAGTCCCGTGGAGCTTACTTGGTCTATCTTTCCTACTGATAGACCACCTGTCAGACAGGGGTCTGTTCATCTAAGAGGTAAATATGTCTATGCTGTCACGTATATGAGTACATGCGGTACTCAAGCAGTAAAGGTTGCTCAGGTCTTGAACAGACCCTTGATAGCATGTCTCTTTAAGTGCTTGAATGAATGAGAAGACTATAATCCTGAAACCTTCCCTCTGTGAGCCAAAAACATGGGTCCTGTAAGAAAACGAGCATCTCGTCGCGCTAAGCTCTGACTCCTGTTGCATTCAGTCAAAGCTGAAACAGTCAGCTGTACACAGTCCTAAGATTTGGGAGTTTTCTAGGGGATGCTGGAAGCCTGGTGTGAGTTCTGCACTCCTCCCTTCCTTGTGAAGGCATGAGAACAAAAGCAGAGCCTGCTCCTATCCTGCCAGAATATTACTTATTCTACAATATTATTTTAAGTTACTTCTTAGCAGAGCTGCAGGAAATGCTGAAGGGTTGGGCTTCTTTCCCTTCTGTCCCTGTGAACAGCACATTTCTGTAAAGCACGTTGGTTCCCTGGGAAACAGCTATAGGGTGGAATGCGAAGCTATAAGATGGAACGTGATTTGCTCTGTTGCTGGACTGATTGCTGAAGTTGTGGGTAGCGTTCCACATGGCAGATGTGTATGGGCATGAGACACACAGGAAAAGCAAATCCTTGAGAGTTTAAGAGGGGGGTTTTATGTGCGCGTTGAATTGAGACTACATTTAACATTAGGGAGTCTAGTCATTTGAAAAGTTTCTTAGGAAATTAGGTAATAACAGCTTGATTTAATTGGAATGGGAATATAGCTGGAATGTCCGTGAGAAAGAATTTTTTAAGTGCCTGGAATGGAAATGCTAGCATGAAGCTCCTTAATAATTAACTGGTAATATTAGGGTGTATTCAGGCTATATTACAATATGTACAATAATGGCACACAAGTCATACAGTGTGACTGTGTATGTGTGCCTGCACTACATAGATCTATTTTTAAGAGGCTGACGTTTTCAATTTGGCTTGGACTTTAGGCTTTGTTTTAGAGTTTAAGCTAAGCCACTTCATGACAATGGGCTCTGTACTAATGACTACTTGTAAGCTGCTTTCTGTGATTTGGTCCCAGATTTTGCAAGATTGGCTTCTTTTATGAGATAGTTCCTGTATTAAGTTAGAAGATCTAGAGAGCGCATTAGTTTTGGTCTTTTTTCTGACTTAAACTCCAAATCTTGGGATCGAGATTGGGCAGAGGGAATTGGCACGAGGATTTTGGTTCGGTGTGTTGAGCAGAAAAGAAGCACAGAGATACAGTGAAAAGCATGCTTAAAGTTCATCTTTGTACTTCCTGGGCATTTGCTCTGCTGCATTATGCATATCCACTCCTTTGCTGTAAAGTACTGATGCTTCTCCCACGCTGCAGCTAGCCTTAGGGGTGCCACAAAAGCAGCTTCTATTGGTGTAGCATGTGGAAATCCTTTCTGCACACACCTTCCTTGTCCCCCACCCGCAGATAGAGTAGAAGCTCCCGATTCAGCTCAGCAGAGCCGAGGAATCAGCCTCACTCAGATGTGGTTATTCCTCCATCTAAAATGGGCTTGCCCACCTTGTGCCAACAACCACACAGACAACTGCGCTGAACCTGGCTCCCCCTAAAACACGTATCAGGGAGCTGGGACTTGCTTTCATTTAAAGTTTAGAAATTATATCTTATGCCAGCCTACTGGGATAACTATAAGCTCATATATTAGCAATTTCTTAAGAGCTGAACCCGAATAATATACTCTGTACTTGTGAAGGAGGAATTTTGTTTTCCTGTTTTATGGCTTCTTTTTGTTTAATTGTCTTCAATGAAGTATCTAAAATATAGGTCCTCTTTAGGAATCTGTTTCTTGCCCTGGAGAAATACTCCATCTTGAGCAATAATATCCATAAGGTAAAACTGGAGATTGCCTTCAGCAGTCTGCGCTCCACAGTAAGGCTGCCTGCCTTCAGCCGTCCAACCGGACTTGAAACAGAAAGTCTGAACTAGGAAAATGCACAGGGTTGTACCTGTCCTTTTTTTACATATCCCATTGGATATACAACCAAAAACAGAGTAGTAGGGAAAAGAAGTAACAGTCAAAATGCCCTAGGATGTTTTTTCCCTACATTCGAGATTTCTATGTGCCAAAGACAGGTGCTATTTATTGGTCTTAACACCTGTTTAAACGCCAGGCGACTCCTGACTGGAGCATGCCTTTCCCAATGTGCTGAGACAAACCAGACCCTCGTACTTCGCTACTAACTGCTACAACCATGCTAACTGGTTTACGGTCTGGGACACTGAATGCCTAGAAGGGAATGCTGGTAACTCCTGTAGATGCTAGTACAGAAGTTGAGGCGATGGAGCACGTTTCAAACTGTGGCCTGTAAAGCTTAACCCAAGACTGGATTTTAGTAAATCCCACAGCTGGCATTTCTTTCTAAGGGATTTACTGTGAGCAAGTGGCACTGCTCTTATGTCTCTATTCTTCCAAATTGAGGAGGAGAGAAAAGAATGGGGGTTTTGCTGTTGAAAATGCAAACATTTAAGGAGAACTGAGGAGTGGATGCTTTCGCTTTGTCTGCAAGTGTGCAGACTTCTACTCAAGCTGCGATGACTGTGAGCGAATGAGTCGCTTGGGGCACCTAGGCTGAAGTCTCAGGCTTGCCACTGCCCCAAAACCCCTTCATTGTCATACATGAGGGAAGCACGTCTCTCTCCAAAAGCAATGCTCAACATTTTTCAGCAGCAACGTAATTATTTCACAAGCTGGCAAAAAGATGGAGCTGAATTAAAAAGTCCTAATGGCAGGGAAAATTTTATGGCGAAAGGCTGGTCTGCATTGTTTGCAGATATTACTAAGAGAGAAATTTTCCGTGTTCTCCCCTAAGGTTAAACAGTAAAATGAAAAACTGTAAAGCGAGGGTAGGAAAGTTGCCAAAAAGGGGAGGCGTTGAGAGGGAGGAAAGAAAACTTCACCATTTTATAGATGCAGAGCCTTAAATAAAACTCAAAGCTTTCAATCTGCTGAGGCCCAAGCGTGGGACCAAGATCTGAAGTGAGAGACACTACGGTTAAAACAGGAAAGGAAATTTTAATGGCTATGATGCGTTTTCTTTTTGCAGAAATAACTTCACTTACTAGTCACCCAGCTTCAGGAAGATCATTTTGGCAATAAGTGGTTTACTTGAACTGTTTGTCATAGGGAAAAAAGACTTTGTCACCAGTGCAAGGTGGAAAGGGTACTTACCTCCAGAAAGCACCTTGAGACTGTGCACTGCTTGCAAAGCCACTGCCCAGTTATGAGTGTAAAGATGAGCTATTACTCCAGGCTTGGGTGAGGCCGAGGCCTCACACACCGAAGGATAACAATTTCAGTAAATATATGGTATGCCCCCCAAAAGGATGTAGCAGAATTACCTTAAAGTGTAATTATGTGTAGTAACAGAGTTGTCCAAGAGTGGGCTCTCGGTCATGCCACTTCCATACATGCCAAAATTTAGCCAAGTTGAGCGGGCTCGCCTCTTTTTCTTCTCTTGTTCCTTACGTTTTCCAGGCTTTGCTTTCTTTTTCTTCCCCGATACCTTCAGGGGCTGCTCCTTGTAGGTCTGTGATTTGTTTGTCTCCTGAGTTAGGTATCTGCCCTCATCTTCACTACCAAATCGGACGGGGTAGTTCTTCGTGTTGGTAGCGGGCTTAGGGTTAGGTGAAACCTCTGAAGTTGCACGGATTTCTGCAGTGTTGACACCTTCAATTAAATTTTGAAGGAATATTCTTCTTCGTAAATCTTGGATTGACTTGCCCTTGTCATGCAATAGCTGGTGCTCTGATACAGCCCGTTTGCTAAAGAAAGAGAAGAGATGGGGGCGGGGCGGGGGGGGAACAACATTTAGGATTTGGTTATTGCCCGGTACTTGGCAGAATTCCTCTCTCCTCTGGCAGTGGCAGCCCCACAGTGTCTGTGTACCAGCTCTCAGGCTTGGAGACATCCAGTTAAGTCAGAGTGCTGGAGCAAGCCCTGCTTCTCAGAGCAGCTGCTCCCTACAGAGAAGGGAAAGACCTAAGCGGGTAATAATTCTCAGCTGACCGATCATACACCACTGGACCTGGAGTCGGATTAGTCACTGCTCTGTTCTAGGAAAGCATTACAACTCTTAATATATCACCCTTCAGGCAGTAAAAGTAGGAAGGCAGTTGTCAGAGATAGGAAAAGTAAAGGATCAGATAATGGAGCACTGCAGTCAAGGGAGGGAATAACAAGTATTTGCAATGAAGCCGGAAGCAATGTTTATACAGCATCATTCTAATAATTTTCTTCTGCTCAGTCATGTACTTCAAAAACATAAATAAATATATAAAAGTGCATTTAAATAAGTGCAATTGCAGGAGCGTAATGGAAAAATGTTTGAATTTGTGTGCCTAAAATCTAGGCGCTTCAGTCCATAATGAGCTGCCAGAGAGGCAGCAGCCTGAGCATCAGCTGAAGTGAGCCTCAGCCACTCCTGTAGATTTTACTGCTTGGCCACTTGTGTCTAATTATGGTTTTAGATGCCTTTCTAGTACTCTATTAAGCATAAACTTTTGGGAGCAAATTTCTTGTCTGCTGTTCTCTCTGAGTTTTATGCTAGCTGTCTTCACTGAATCTTCTTCAAGAGCATCCTGGTTTGTTTGAGTGGGTCTCTGGTACTTTTCCAGAATTTGTGACCTTTTCTTTGTCTAACCTCTGCCTTATTTTCGAGGAACTGGGGGATGTTTAGCTATCTGTCTTTCAGAGATGTTCTACTGGCAAAGGAGGTATGAAACATCTGAGGAAAGAAGATACAAGTGGCACCTGGATAATAAATAAGCATGAGAAAATACACGCTTTTTCCTTGATGTGGGATAGATGCACAGCTGCACTGTGAAGCACAGAAAGAGCGCAAGCTGGGATTTTAGCTATGTTCCCATGAATGCTATAATAGAGTTTATCCTTCCAATTGCTCTACTTCAGTGTGCTGAGATTGGCTATGTATCCTCTCATCTTGCATCAGGGTACTGCATGTGACTGGATTCTTACTGGCCAAAGAAAATGAATTCGCTGCCTTGCCTGTCGTATAATCATTTGGTCAGCTAGCTGGATAAGAAGTTGTTTCTGCATGTGGGTGAAATGGGAGAAGACACATAACTGTGAGTGAATATTCCTTCCTTCCGTCCCATCCCTAATTATCCTGCTACATTACCAGGTTTCAAAATGTAGTAGACAAAGATAGTATGCTAAATGATTGGGAGTGTTCTGCAATTTATCTTTCTCAGTTCCTTCAGCCAAACTCTTTAGATTTGTGATTTGATCAACAGCAGAGCTATTTGAAATTGGCAACTTCAAGTAGCATTGGTTTAAGAGCATCTCCTTCAGTTTTTGTCTTTGTAGAGCTGGGCTTTTTGAGTATTGGGTTCCAGCAATGGGTTCAAGTGATATTACATGTCTGTTACTCAGTGTAAAATTCAAATAGCAGCTTTCCCCCATTCTACAATGAAAGATGACTGTTGTTTTTTCATGAAGTCACATAGTAGGGGTACTTGCTCAAAATCAGGCCTAGATATACTCATATTTGTGAGCACACATTTCACCAAACATTTTCTATGTTTTAAGCATCCCAAAGTCAGTTTTGGATGACTTCAGGCTTTATGGCAAATATTTTATGCCCTTTAAGTCAATGTCCCTAAGCAAAAATGCAATGTGAGAATACTGAGCTGAACCCATATTCTTTCTCTCTCTTCAGTGCAGCTGTGACCATTAATGCAAGCTCAAGATCTCCCCCAGGAGAATTTTTTTGACCAGTGCACTCCCTGAAGCTCTCCAATAGCCATCTCTAACAACCTCCTCATTAAGACCAGTCTGATTTGCGAGTGTGCTAATAAAACTTGTACCTTAGACTTCTCTGAGTGGCATACTTCTGTGCTGCTTGTCAAGCTGTCCATTGTGGCTCACATTACATTCCTAGCTTCAGTAATCTATTTTCCCAGGACATTTGCATGGGAAATGCAGTTCTCCTTTCACTCTTCTAGTTTATAAAAAGCATACAAAATCTTAGTGCTTTACTGAGTCTAAAACTATGTCTCATGTGATGAGCAAAGCTTTCCTACTGCCTCTTGTAAACTGCCAAGGATAATTCCTTTTATCACAGACAACCTAAAGCTGCCTTAATCCTGTAATGTGTATTTGATCAATTTACCCACTGTGACAAAATCTTGAATCTCTAAAGCCTGTTATTAAAGCACTCTTGATTGAAAAGCTATTCCATTTTACAGAGCTGAAACCTAAAGATTTTGTTCCAGTACACACAAGGCAGTCAAAGAGCATTACAAGATCTACATCTTGAGTGAGTATGCATTTCCAAAATAATGCAGGGATTGACGTGTGAGGGGTGAGTGTGCCAAAGAGGGTGGGTTTCTGTTTAAATGTCTGTATGATATTTAGCATCAAGTCTGGCCCCAAATAACATTCTGCTATTCCAGATGATTGTATAACATTACGTAGTGTTACATTTCACATGACTTTTATTACTCAGCCAGACTTAAGGATTACATTTTGCCTACCAATTTCCTTTGTATACTCTAGATCAAAAATCTCCGTAAAACAACGAAGATGTGGTAGATACATATCTCTTTGACCTTCTGCCTCAGTTATTCAAACAACTCCTGTGTTTGTAAATCAGGGAAAAATACTTGCCCAAGAAGGCTGATGTAAGAAGTGCTTCATAATGGAGATATCAACAATATCTCACCCACACACAGAGTAGGAAGGCAATGGAAACTGGAATGATTGCATTCACATATTGGGTACAATATATAAAAAAATATTAGGCTGTTAGGGTTAAGATGACCCACTAGAGGTCCCTTCCATCCTTCTATAAAATGCACCTCTCATTCAAGGAAAAAGAGTCTGACCCCAAACCAAGTGCAGTAAACGCTAAGCTTACATGTGGTAGGCACTTTTGAGAGAAGCATGTTGATGGTTTGTATTTGACCGGAGTGTCCAAACTGATTACTGTATCCAAGTACACTATGCACATATGAGACTTAATGTCTCATTATGAGGAAAACAGTAGAAATCCATGACTTGTGACTATTCTGACTTCATGTACTTCTAGATAAGCTGTTCTTTTCAGGCACAGTCTTTATTTTTTTCACTAGCTATCTGGCGTCACTGAGAGGCAACATTCTCCAAGCGACAACTTTCTGTCTCGGAGTTGCTCTTATTTAGCCGTTATTATCCTTGACTATTCACGTTGGGTCTGATCGTAAGTTCAACAAAATAACTGGAAAGGATTCAGTCAGCTCTCTGTCTGGATTTTGCAAGACTGAGTGCCCTTCCCACTGGCTCCAAAGGGAGTGAAAGCTGCTCAGCCTATCTCAGGGTTAGGAAAAATATTTTGAAGAGATCTGGGGACACGATGCTGCAGTGTCTGGGCATGCTGATAAAAATATCTAATTTCACTTTGAGGCATTACTGGGTTTCTCAGAAGTTCTTTAGCAGCTAAAGCATTTCTATAGCAAATAATAAGTCTGGCAATCTTTTCTTGGGACAATTTGCTATTGCTTTCCATGCGAGATTTGCCTCAGTAAAGTCTGTAGAATTAGGCCTATGTAATTTTGATTATTTTTGCATGGCTATAATAATGTGCTTCAGTATTTTCATCCGTTATTGGTTTAAGCCTTTGACTGAAAAAAAAATATCTCTAGGCTTAAGTGAGTTATTAACCATTAACTCTAGGAATGGTTTGTGGTGATATTAAAACAGGACACATGTTTGAGTGTGGTGTCTGTGTTTGGGCTGTACCCACAAATAAAACTACGTGAATGCCACTAACTGACAGCTAACTGGTTTCTTCTGTGTGTTTTACATGCCATAGCAAAGAGGGAGCTGAGAAATTCATTTTGACTGCTCAGCTTCCACTTTTTTTCCCCCCTGTCAGGATGGAATGGGGATGTTGGGAAGACCTCTAATCCTGACCTTTAAAAACAAGTGTTAGAACAACACTAGCTTCAAAAAGAGAAAGACTGTTTCTTAGCAAATCTAACTTTTTAAAAAACAAATTTGGCTTAGATCCAGTTCAGAGTTTCCTAGCCAAGTAAATACAGCATTTGACTGTACTTCAATTATTTTCTTCTTCTTCTTTTTTTTTTTTTTTCTGAATCTGAAGTTTAGTTCCTCTATATCCCACAAAAATAGTCTCAAATGAAAGAAATAACAAAATTTTGCAGGAGCACAAAGCAGCTAAGCATTAATGTACTAGGAAGAAATATCAGCAATAACATGTTCTACACAATTTGCTGTAGGAGGTTTGTAATAGCTGTCTGTCTGGTGCCAAGGTTTAGGTGTGTCTGAAGTCACTTCACCTGAGGGATTTTTTTTGTTGTTGTTGCTTAAATGGCAGAGGAAGTGCTATTTGGAGATCTTGTCCTTATGTATGTAATAAAACAGTTACAAGGAAACCCATCTGAAATTAAGTTTGCTGTGTCATGTTTCCCCACAATTTGTGATTGGATTTTCCAACCCTCTTTCTCCAACCTGACTTCCTTTTGAACTTAGTAACAATACAGCTCTCCTCTGTATGACTGAAGTGTTTCTTCCTTAGAAAATCTGATGCAAGTGCAGTGAAAGCCAGTGAGTTTGATGTGTGAGACAGCTGCTCCTACATCAGCCCAGTGGCTTTTCTTCCGCACTTTGCATAGGGGTATTAGTATAAACCATGTTGATTATTTTGGAAGGAGCAAAAAGGTCGTTTCCTGAACAGACTCTCTTAAGTTACATTATCATTTATCAAAAATATGCTTCTGCCTTCAAGTCAGATACTGGACTCCCTTTGGATTTTTTTTTTTTTATTTTTTTTCTGAAGTGGCAAAAATCCAAAGAAATTGTTCGGTACTTCAGTTTCATGATGGCCCTCACTACTGCGTGTTTCCCCTACTCTTATCAATATTGGCTCCATGCCAGTGCTGAAGAAGTATATGGTACTTAGTGTACCATACAGCAGTTTTATAAATCGGGATGCTCCCTGCTAGGACCCTCCCAGGTCGCAGAAAGGTACATGGGCAGTAGCGCATGGCGGACAAGCGCAGAGCTGCATTGCTGATCCCCTCCGAAGAAGAGACCCTCAGCTTTAACATCTCCTTCCCAAAAGCTTTACAAGTTCAGACAGCAGAAAAGCTCCCTTTCCTTGCCCCAAACGCCCTCTGCCTACCGCTTAGACAGCACCAGTGAGCACCTGGGGCAGGTAACCCGGAGCCGCGCCGGGAGCGCTGCTGGAGGCTGCAAACCCCCCCCGGGCTGCTCCCGGCACCGGCCCGGCGAACCCGGCCACCTCCCTCCCCACCCGCACCGTCACCGAAGCGAAGGAAAAAAAAAAGAAAGAAAAAAAANTAAAAAGAAAAGAAAAAAAAAAAAAAAAAAAAAGAGAGAAACTCACAGTCTGCGGCTGATCCCCTCCACTGATCTCCCGTACGAGGGCACGGAGTAGCTCAGCAGAAACACTGCGAAACTCCACTGCTGGAAGAGTTTAGTGAACATTGTATCCTCCGGGTCTTAAAACCTGCAAGGAAAGGGAGATCAGTCCCGAGTGAGACATGCGCCAGCGCCGTCCTCAAGCATACCCGCTTTCGGCTCTACCAGCTCCGAAGTCGGGAAGGAAAAGCAAACTTCCTGAGCTCTCGGCAGCGGCTCACTTCTTCCAAACTTCGCTCCGTCTCTCTCCCTTCCTTGCTGTCTGCCTCTCCCTCCCTCCTTCCTTCCCTCCCTCCCTCTCTCTCTGTCTCTCGCTGCCTGG
>VXBL01003106.1:722211-750795 GCA_013400195.1 Aramus guarauna
CCCACGAACCAACCACCAAATCAAAATCCATAACAATGGACCTAAGGGACAGCATGTTTGATAAGACTCTTATCAACAGGGAGAAATAGTAAAAAAAAGAGTCTGGGTTTGGAGAAGAGCTCAGCTGAGATCTTAACTGTGTTTAGATTAAGCTCAAGCCTATACAAGTGACAGATGGAATGAAAGATGGAATTGGATGGAGGGAATTTCATGTGTCATCGTCCTGAAGATAGTTTGGGAGTGAATAAAGTTTCTGTGTTTAGGGAGGCCTCATACTGTGGGTCTTGGTCCATAGTTAAGCTCTTAGCTGTTATGGTAACGCAAACACATAGTAATCATGACGGAAGGGTTCAATGACAGCACATTGTAAAGCCCAAAGAAAGGGAAGGGGTAAAAAGAGGAGAGATCATCTGGATAAAGCTCTAAATGGTCAAGTAAAGAAACGTAATGAAACAGAACGCCCCAGTGCAACGTGGAATTTAAACAGGGTGTTGCTGAACAGAAGAACTGAACAGTTTATGAGGATGTAGATAGAGGAGGAGATCTGGGGCTTAGCCAAGTGAAAGAGGTTGGAAACTTATCTGAGAGCTGCATTAGTCAAAAGAAGAGGCTAGAAGTCAAACTAGAGACAGCTGTGAACAGTATTTGTGAGAAGGATTCTAGGGTTTTTTTGGTGTTGCAAAAGGCATGCCTCCTCTTTTGAGAGGAGAAAGAAAATGGGAATGTTGTCAAGTATGGGTTGTTTAAAGATGGGAAAAACTACAGCATGTTTAAAACAATGCTGTGGCTTTCTCTGTCTTATTTCATCACATTAGTGTAGGACAGGAATATTTTGCCAAGTGCAAAGTTCACAGGTATGTAATTTTGCTTGTATACTGTAATTCTTATAATGAACTTCAAACAACTTTAGTTGGGTTACAACATAGCATATTTCAGTCTTCCTGTTCCTGAACTTTTACCTTAGGATGAAATGTATGTCTTTTCTCTCTTTTTTTTTTTAATCCCTCTGTTCCATCATTGTACTTTGCGGGTGTCTCACTTTTTTAATAATTTTGCCTCCTACAATTGGTTTATACTCTGGTCCCCAAGCTTTTCTATCATGGCTTCTTTATTTTTGTGTACAGTTTGATTATACCCCTCTGCTATCATAGCTATTTTAGAAACATCCTAAGTTTTACATTACCTCCTGAAGTAATTCATATGGAAGATACTGAGTCTTTCAAGTTGCTCCAAAGAACCAAACCAAGCCGGCCAGTTAACCGACCTGAAACCATTCTCTCAAATCCTAGTTAAAGCTGATTGCTTAATCTATCCTCTGTACAGGAAGGTTCCCTAAGAATATTGGCCAGGAGACATATCTGAAGTTTTTCTGCATTTCTGTCATTATTTCCAGGGTCTTGCTGGAAAGCAGTTTATGAATTACGTAATCGTACCTTTAAGTCCAAAAATTCCCTGTACAGAGTTCCCTGAAAACACTGCTTTGTGAAGAAATACTGGGGTTTTTTTTCCAGTCTCTTTTGCAGAAATTTCATTGTAAGTTTCATTATGTTGTGACAAGGCATGTGAATACAGTGCTCAGCCATAAACATAATGACAGATTTCGTAACAAAATGTATTACTTTCGATTTATTTATATAATCTTGTTTATTTTGCTTTATTTGTCATGCTACTACATTTTTTTAATTCTTTTTATGCCATCACAGAACAGATAAACTCCATCTTTCGATGATGTGGGAAAGGCAACGAACGACTGTTTACTGAAACAAACAGTAACAGTGGAGTTGGCCTTCTTGGAATAAAGAATTAGATCATATATTTTATGCAAAAGAGTAGAAAAACACTCTGAATGTCAGTCCTTGCTTTATTTCACAAGTTCTCTGTCTCTCTAAGCGTATTACAGAGTAAAGCACAGACAGCATTATTCTAGCTCTGTGATTAGAAACAGTTTTCCCCAAGACCACTTTTGATTTTAAGGTTTGAAATCTGTTTTTATTTATTGTATATAAAAGCTCATTTCTGTAACGGAGGCTATTTTAAAAGAGGAAGCTATGCATACTTAAATCAAGAAAGTTAAATAATTTAATTATTATTTATAGTATTGTCAACAGGTTGATTATTTAATCAAAACAAGCTATTTAGTAATCATAGGAAATATAGCAAGGGTCACATGTACAGTAAATGTTTAGCTAAAAAGAAAGAAGTCTATTGAGATGGTTTCCTTGCTAATCAGAAGCATGGCAAATTTTCAGGCTCAGGAAGTTCATTTAGGTCACAACAGTATACAGATATATTGTTCAGTTTACTTCCCTGCCCCAAGCAATAACAGCATCTTCAGTCACAGTATGGCAGAAGAAGAGGATGAGAGAAAATGACTCTACAAATCCCTTTAACCAGAAATCTATTTATGATTAGAATTTATTAATTTAGAATTTAAGCATATTTTTTCTAAGACTTCTATGTGACTACCCATTTGCAAAGTAAAGTAAAGTGTTTGGAGATGTATCCTTTGAGCTGCTGACATAATTAATGATTTCATTAAGAGCATGAAAGGAGTCTCTTGTATTTCTCTGGCATTAGCAAGCCAAGTTCATGTCCGAACTCTAATAACCAAAGTCGCTTTTGCTGATCTAGACTGTTGGTCCTCTTGTTGCAAAACAAAAATTTGAAAGCCAAATATTATACTGGGCTGTGAAACTTCCCAATATGTCAGGAGTGTGACATGTTTTAAATATGAGCAGCTACTATGGATTACAGGCTGGCAGAAAACTCACCAACATTTCATATAACAATGCAAATAGGAAGAATGTAAACAGAATAATGTGCTTGCAGAAGTTCAAAGGAAATCAATTTTAAAATTACCACTTATCCCTTCCAGTTTTTGTATAACATCCTTGCTTAGGTAGTCTGCACTCCAGAAGTAATGTTGATCCTTGAAAATTTATGGCAATCCTAAGAAAACTGCCGTAGGATTTGTTAGGAATAAATTATGAATTTGGGACAGTGCCCTTTTAGTTATGCCCTGACTGACTTTTCATCTCGTGAGAGTTGGGCTAACATCCTGAATAAGTTGACATGAGTTTGGTTTCTTCATCTTGATACCTAATGAATAAAAAGATACAGCTGCTACATAATCCATACTTTGAAGTAGTCCAGAGAAGTGGAACAGAAAGTGTGCTGAAAGCCAGATTTGTGCTCTAGACCTATGAGAAAACAAAGCACGTAGGAAGTACAAATAGCCAAACTGACTTCACAGAGACTACCCAAGTGCTTAAGTTAAGGAAAGGCTGCTGAGCTTTTCTGGTTCAGAACCAAGCACAACAGGAGCTAAAATACTAAGAGGGCTGGAACCTGTGTCAGGATTGAGAGGCATTGCAGGACTACATGGAAAACTTCCAGTGCATGCCTGGCCTCGGACAGTACTTGCCTCGTCAACGAACATTAAGGTCACACAATGCCCTGCATCAATCTATACTGTGCATTTGCTAATTTTATAAAGAAGCCAACTCTTTGATGATGTTACAGTTATGAAATCAATGATACAACCCGGCCTAAGAATATGCTTGGCAGTAAGCCTGCAAGTAGTCCTTTTTAAACCGGCATTCACACGTTAAAACTTGCACACATACCAAAAGGAAGGAAAACGTGAAACTATATGGATATTAAGGGGAAAAATGACCCCATATCAGATGTTTGGAAGTCTTTTGCTGATTCACGTTAGTGTGTTTGGTAGCTTCGTCTCTTCATTAATTTGAGCGTATTACATTGCAATGGAAATGAAAGGAAGATGCCCTAGTTCTCTGTTTATGTGTATTATTTCATAGGACCTACACTTATAGAGATGTTGGTACCCAAGGTTTCAGAGAGGATAAGAATAACCATATTAGGTCAGAATCAAGGTGCAGCTAGCCCATTGGATTGCGTGTGGCGGGGGCCAGCAGCAGACACGTAGGCTAATATAAAGTGAATCATCTCCAGTTAAATTCTCCCGTCTCTCAGTAATCATTGATTTAGAGGGTGACTGGAGGATGCATTTGTACCATCATTTTGAATAGCCACGAATAGACTTATTCTTCCTGAGTTTTACTAAAACCTTTTCTGACCTCGGTTACAGAGCTGGCCTCCACAACATCTTGTGGTGGACTTCCACAGTTTAATTATTATGTTGTGAGAAAAAATACTTCCTTTTGTTTGTTTTTAATGTGGAGGGAACTGAATTCTCCCTAATTTTGAATGTTATGAGAAATAGGGAATAGTCATTTTCTGCTCATCTTCTCTTTGCCATTCATAATTTTGTAGACCCTATTATATTTCCTCTCTGTCATCTCTTTTTCCAGCGGGGAAGTTGTAGTCCATTTCATTTCTCCTCCTGTGCAAGCCTTCCCTTAATTTAATTTGTTTTTCTCAGCATAGTTATGTTCTGTATCTTTTTTACCTCTACCGTATCACTATTAACAAAGGACAATCAGAATTATGATATTATTCAAAACAGTGCAAACATACCATGTAAGAATATGCAGAACTCAGATTACTTTTTCCTTACACATTTATAGTATTTAATTTCCATGATAATGTCCAGCTATGCATTGTTGTTCCGCAGCTTTAGTACTTCTTGTCCTGAAAGTTTTTTGTGTATTCTGTCCTACTGGAGTAATCATAAAGAAAAAAACAAATTATGTTTCCCCTCTAAGCAACCTAAAGAGATGACAAATACAGATTTATTATTTATTTGTCTTTTAAGTTCAAGTAAGAGAGAGGGAAAAAGACAAAGTATAAAATACGTCTGCAAATTCTTTATGTAATTTTCAAAGGTCTTGAAGAACCATTATGAGGCATTACCTTTAGAAAATGATTTAGATTCCAAAATCTTTATTTAGTTACCTTTCCTTGGAAGTCCTGTTCCTAAAAGTCTGTCTCTTAGCTTTTGCTTGGCTGTTTGGTTGCATGTGTATATGTGTGCTAGTATGTGAGTGTGTGTGTGCTAGTGTGTGAGCTCATTCACTTTGTGCTTGGGTTAATAAGATATGAGGTCATTCTTTCTTGAGAAAGGGTTTTGTGGTCTGGCTGGAGAAAAGAAGCCATATTCAGCATTTTAAGCTGTCTCTTGCTGGGGAAAATCTCAACTTTCTTTAGGAGCCCACTTATCACAGAAAGATCTGGGCATGGAATGAAGTGCTATACTTCAGGTTGCTCAATCATAATCCTCTGAATTTATGGAACCAATATATATGAAAAGAAACTGTGATTATTCACATATACATATAGATGTGTCTAGATAGATTGGGCTTTACATGTAATAGAAAAAATATGTTTAATATGTATTTTACATGTATAAAGTATACATATGCATATGTGTACATATGCCTTGATATATACATTATATATGTATGTATATGTAGGCCTATCTATTTACAAACAGCAGTAAGTCTGAGGAGTAATAGGAAGCTCTTCTGTCTAGGGAGATCTTCTTTGAGGTAAAAAGCTGAGGTATGGTATTTATATTAATACAAAACTCTGCTTTTGACAGCGTGAGATAATTTCACACATTGCTTGACAGAGTTGTGGTTTGGTGATGAGTGCTTAAAGTCCTGGACTACACTCGTTCTCTCTCCTGACTCTTTTCAGTTTGTTTTTTTTTTTTTTTTTTTTTTTTTTTTTTTTTTTTTTTTTTTTTTTCTTAATTTAGGATATTCTTTTATTCCTAGATTCTGGCTCATTAGAGTGCAGAGTTACTTACTTTGAGTTGTCCCATGAAATTTGTAGCAGTATTCATGTCAGTAGGAGATGCCTGAACCTTTACATGTATCCACATGCAAAAGGTACAGCTTTGGTTGTGATTTTTAGCTATGTGAGTGCAAGGCTTTACTTTGAACGTATGGGAAGCATGTGAGTTTAGAGTGCAGATATACATATATGAGATTTGCTCAGACTAAACCTAAGCTAATTACTTTCTCATAGAAAGTGGGCACAGGGTGCTTCATCCTGAAGTGAATTATTTTGGGAAAATCTTAAGCAACTGAAAAGATTAAAAATGTGTGTAGAAGGAGAGGCCTCAGGACTGATCTAGTTAATGAGAAAGGATTGGCAAGGGGTTATAAAACCTCATGTCTGGGACTGCATCTTGTGGTAGGGAAACATTTACCACAGCAACCAATGTGTACTGGAGGGAGCTGAAAGTCCTTTCCCCTTGCCTCCTTTCTCTCAGTAAATCCACTTTAAATGAACTTTAGCTTTTACCATCCAAAATGCTAAACTCTACTTCTGTAAACTGCACGTCTGCACCTAGAAAGCATTCATTGTGAGGTTTTCCTGGCTTCTCCCAGTATACCACACACCTAGCAGTATATAGTACTGGTGAGTGAGAAGATTAACAGGTGTGGCTATAGTGTATGATAAAATAATAAAATCTTAAAACAAAACTAACATTTAATGGGAAGGTAGACTGACAGGGAAAAAAAAATAATAAAAATTTACCATCATCAGCAGGTTCTGACTACGTGCCTTTTTGCATTTACTCTGACTTCAGAGTTGCACCGCAATTGCAATAGGCTGCCTTTTCAGTTGACACATCCAAAGAGGAACACCTCATATAACCGCACGCTGAGTCAGTGCTAACGTTCAATGGGAAAATAGTAGCTGTTACCCTTTAGGTATTAAAACAATAGCTGAAGTATTAATCATTCTACATTTAATGCAAAGATGAACAAGCCTTTTCCCTAAAATTAAGTATATTTGTTTGAGCATTATTTCCGTGTCATAACTGATTCAGTTCTCCCATTATCCTCTGACTGCTAAATGGAAATAATTAATTAATTTAAAATTATAAAAACTACTGTTTTGTTATGTTGTAAAACTGTGATTAATCTGTACTTTAAAAAAATGTTTCTTTTTCTTTTGGATTTGGTGGGTTTGGAGGGGTTTTTATTTTTGGATTTTGTGGGTTTGGGGTTTCTTTTATTTTGTGGTATACAAGTCTATAAGAATTACATTATATATTCTACTCTTGAAGAATCCTTTATCCTGTAGGAACAGCTACACCTTACAATGATTTTTCCTCTCTCCAGAACACCCTTCTTCCAGAAACTTTCAAAATATTGTGCAGATTTAAATATAATTTGCAAATCTTAACATGAGTTTGATTTAAAGCCTAAGGAATGACTTATATTAGCTTTGATGGCTCTGTCTCAGATACTGTAACTTTACTTGTTGTTAAAATGGGATGGGATAGAAAAGCACTTCAACATTGCATGGCAATACTCAGTAATATTTCAAGAAAATACATGCAGAAAAAGAACATAACACCCATCAAAAGTTGCAGTGCAATTAAAATGCAGTGTCTCAAGAGAAGTTTGAGTGGGATATGAACATTACCTTTGCTTAGTCTACTTACAAACACTGTGGAATTTTATATAGCAAAAGAGCTTACCATTGTCAAATCTTTGTGCAGTCTTTGTTTGGCGTATATTGACTAAAAGAGTAATTCAGGAAGGTTATATTAACACAACCCCTTGGGAAAAAAAGTTTGGAACATTGCCTTGAAATAATTAATAGGTAAGCATTGCTAGGAAATGAGTAAACAGTAATCCCAGAGGTAATCCTAATAGTATCAGAGGCAACAGGAATTGTTAGTTTCCACACTCTTATTTTCAGAATTCTTCCCTTTTGTTAGATAGATCAAGGACATTCAGAAGGCCTTGCAAGATTTGTTTGAATCTGTGCTTGCACAGCATGCTGAGTTTGAGATTTTTATAAAAACGGGTCCAGAGATGACATGGAAACCATAGGAATAGAGTTTTTCCCCTCCCCTGCCAAAGCAGGCCACTGTTACTTCTGCCTTGTTGGAATGCTTTGTGTTCAACCCCTGCTGAACAACTGCAAAATCCTCCTGCAGGCTATCATCATATCTAGAAATCTTAGCTAAGCCAGATGCAGCACTCAATTACTATAACTTATGTTATAACAACTCCGTAACTGACTCTGCAGTTGGAAACATACAATTGAAGTCCTAGAGCTCCCGAATTTTGAAGACAGTAGCAGACAAGCAGTGTGTGCCAGAGAGCTGGTCCTGGGAGCACGCTAAGCACAACCGCAGTGCTTGTTCAAACGTTGGGAAGACAAAGGCTAGAAAACTGCATGTGGGCTGAAGGTGGATGTGAGTCCCCAGGGCTGTGCGAGGATGCTCAGCTACAGAACTAATTGAGCTAAAAGCAGCAGCTTTGCCTAGTTCAGAGCAGACCAGATTTCAAACTTGCTTCCCATTCTCTTAAGCGTAGGCGTTATGCCTAGTTCATGATGTCTTGAGGGTTTGCCACTGCCTCCACCTTCCATCAGTGATACGATCGCCTCACAGCTTACTGCTTTCTAGTAACGTTGTGCTCCCCTATTCCTCCCCATCACTCTGCTGCTCTCGGGGGTCTACCTTTGAGCATTTAAGCACAAAAAAGTAAACCAATTAAGGGAACCATGGCCACGTACGTGACTTAAGGGGATATGTTGTATTTCCTTAATCTATTTTCTTTATTTTCTTTCTTCTTTTTTTTTTCTCAAAAAAATTTTTTTTTTTTTTTTTTTACATTTTGGTTGGCATTTGGTGTATTAGGTCCAAATTAATTTGCTGTATTAGGTTCAAGTTGCTACCTCCTCAGGATGACTAGGAGATAACTTGTTTTCCAGATTGACACAGGGTTTCTATGAGAAAATATAAATGTTTTCCTGTCACTAAGGTCTGCAATACATAGTTTAATGCAAGGCAATTGTAAATTTGTTGTTTCTCTACCTTTGGAAGCCTGCACATGGCAACAAAAATAACATCCTTCTATCATTGTGCATGTAATTTCACATTAGTTGTGGGCTTTTGATTAATAAACACAACAAATAACAGCTATTTATTGTTCTCCATTGAAATTTGACTTCCAGGCATAACAACACAAGCAATTTCTGACTGAGTGTCATCAAAGAGAAATAGGTTATTCAGTTAATTTAAAAAAGGTCATTCCCTGCGTGAACTAGACGTTTGAGGGAGAGGTACAGTGAGTTCTATTTCTTTGAGTTAGTTTTCCTTTGAAGTGATGTCTTCATCACATCTTTGCCCATAAGCCTCCCTCTTCCTTTCATTTCAATCTCTTTTCTTCATCAACTGCTCCAACACTCTGGATCTCTCATCCTTGAGATTTGTTCTTTCTTCCTCATTCCCTGTTGTAGCTGCTGCTGCACCACGTCCCCACACTGACCTTTGTAAGCCTGTGCCTGTTAGACTATGACCCCGTGGTGGGCTGGCAGAGCCATTTTGTCTGCACCAGTCTAAGACAGCCATCCATGGAGATGTTGTAGGTGCAGCATGGAGGCAGACGCATCAAATCTCTGGGAGTTTTAGCTAGTTGCCAAAATAACTCTGGGATCTGGAAAATACAGTAAAAAAAAAGGTTATTTTCAACACCTGTATTACCTGTCCAAATCTGAATTTATTAACAGTACCAGCAAAAGGCATGGCACTGGCCCCAAGGCAATCTCTGCTTCTGCCAGATTCCAAAGACAAACAATAGAGGTGTTAACATTTTTCAGAAATTGATTGCAATAATCTTATAATGGAAAGCATTAGGCAACTTACATACAGGGGCTGGTGCCAGCTCCTGCTCCAGTAACAGTCTCTTCTGTCTCACCATGCCCAGGCACTATAGGATCAGATTCAGGGCAAAGTGTCAATTGCAGTCTGATTTTTATTCCCCTTTCAGCTTTTGTCATGCCCTCCCTTTGTTTAACCAAGGGGTCTAATCTTGGGGAGGAAAGTGAGGAGACAGGGATGTGGAGGACAATTCCAGGTCAGCACCTCAGAAGAAGAGGCACTAGTGGGGCGCATGGAATAGGATACCCTTGCAGAAAAAACAGCTTTGAAGACTGTGTAGGCTGCTTGGTGCTTCTCTTTGTGAACGTTTTCTCCTCTTTGGCCTCATTAGGACAGGATTGTGTTTCTTTGAAATGTCATTAATTTGTCTTGCTTTTGCTGTGTGACTGGATTCTCTTCTCAAGTATTTAAAAACCTGCCTGTTGTCTCAGAGTACTTCCTATCAGGTCTAAGACTGGGATGCCTGCCTGGGATGAATGGGGTTAAGAAAAGAGAGTAGGAAAAGCAATCCCACTATACATGAGCATCTCCACAATGAATGAAAAAACCTCATAGCACATATAGTGAATGATGAGGCTCTTTTCATAGTTTTGTTTGAGGATGAGTTTCACTGGAGAACTGAATTTGGCTGACTGTCTTTCAGTTTCTATTTATTAATCTCATCTAATTTAATGACAGGAAATGAGTAATGAAACTCAGCAGTGACAGGCTGCTTATGTAGGCCAAGTGATTTGCATCGGAACAGAAAGGGGACCAATCCACTATTTTACCAAGAGATTTGTTCTGCTGATTGCTAATCATATTCAAACAGATAAAATAAAAAAAAGCTGTTATGACAACTTTAAATGATTACTAGGAGGCAATACTAGAAAACATTGGCTCTTCAGAGTCTACCAGAGTGTGTTCTGATGGTCACGTCCACTGCCATGAGTGGCAAGGGGTTGCTACACGTAAGTTGGCCAGAAAGAGTTTGCAGCAAGATGGGCAGAGCCGAGTTAGCAATATTTACTACTTCTCATAAATTCCAAATAAAACATGCACACCTGCTGGGATAATGTCTAAAATGGTGATTTTAAGTTTGTTTCCATACTCCTTCATCTGTTGTATGTCATTTCCAGGCTACAATGAGGGGGAAAGAGGAACAGAAGAAGCCAGATGAAGTGAGATATTTTTTTAATTTAAATGTGAAGGTATTGCCTGGAGGTATTTTCAGCTATAACCCGAGGTTTTGGAATAGAAGTTTAATTGATGTGATGTCATAAAATAAATAGAATAAATTTATGAATTGATGGTCTCTCAGTCTGGCTCTCAGTGGGTGGCAGGTATCTACATTACAAAGACCATCAAGACTGGCACCTCTCTTGGCAGTGTCAGCTAGGAACCTAAGCATTAATTTGGCATGGGGATTACACTGTTCTTCACGGTGGTCTCTCAGGTGATGGCTTCAGCACCATGTTGTATTCATGAGGGGAGGTCTGGGGGATGGCACAGGAGGCAAAGAGGACTATCAGTGCCTAAGCAGAACCTGTGGGTGCATCACTAAAAACTCTCTTCTCCAGTGGTGTCAATCTGGCATCTGTCACCACCACTGAGGGAGCTATTAAAATTTTAAGGAAGATACTTGTTTGTTTGCTTTTAATATTAGGTTACTTTTCATGTGGTAAAGGTCCCCTTGTTAAGAAATAGCAAGTGATAGCAAGTTAAGAAAGTGATAGTGAGATCAGCAGGGTTCGCTCTGCTATGTTAAACATGGTCACTATGCTGGTTGTCTGCTGTTACTGTGGAATGAGTTGGTACTGGAGGGATGGAAGCCATCAAAAGGATGGAAGCCATCGGAGAGGGCAGCAAAGCAAAATATCGGGAGGGTATTGGGTCCACAGAGAAGGAGTGATACTAAGGAAATGTGCTGGTCTGAGAAGAAGGTGGACTATCTAAGAAAAGAGCTGACAAGCAAGTTGCTGAAGTTACAGTTAAGTCTTGAAGGGGACAGGGCTTGGTCTAGAAGGACTATTGCCGGAACATAATCTGGAAATGTAAACCATGCAGATGTCTAAAGACACAATTATACAGATAATAGGGCTTACCCCATTTTTGTAAGATGAAACTGCCTCTCTGTGGGTGGGGTCAGATGTTGTGAAAGCTGAAGTGCTGTAACCAAACCCAAATAAGTATGTGCCTTTATGGTATTACATTATTACTCCAAATTAGGGTCTGCAATTCCAGCTGTTGTGAATGTAATAGCAGACTACTCATGCTCTGCACCCCTATGAAGTATCTGCCAATATCTTCAATCCAGATGTACAGAGTGAGGTCCGAAGCTGCTTTTTGTTGTTGTTGTTGTTGTTGTGGCTTTTTTTTTTTTTTCTCTCTCTTTATTTTATTTGGCAAGGAGTGAAATTTACAACTTCAAGGGGAGGGGAAATTTCCAGCAGTACTCCTCAGTCTGCTGAGTTTTAGGTTTATGGAAATGCTGTGATAACAGATGGTGAGCAAGGGGAAGGAAACCATTTCCAACTAACACTTGGTGTCTTAACGAGGGTACGTTTGAAAATATCTATAAGCTGAAAAACACTCACTTTCAAGTAACATGGAGCACAAGAATTTTGTGTAGCTCTGTTACATTCAGGTTCTTTGCCCAGGCAAGCATGATTGTAGGGGAAAACTTTGTCTGCCCATGTTCATTCACAGATACTTGTGACTATATACACTAAATATAGCCTGTGTCCTAACAGAAATTTTGATCTAAAGAGTGATGGAGACAGAGGATTTGTATGGTCTGGGACATTACTCACTCTTCAAAAAGCCTTATGAAAAGCCTCAGAATTAATACTTGACTGAAGAAACACAATTGTCATAATTATACCAGGACTGCACTATTACTTTATGCCTTCTCAATACAATGGAGAATTATAGGATTCCAGTGAATGCTGCCATGATCATTTCAGCACAGAAGTACATGCCAGTTGCTACCTTCATTTATTTTTGGTATGATCACTGTTCCCCACACTTTGAACAAAAGAAAATTAGTAGGAGCAAGAGACAGTAAATCCTAGGTCTTAGCTGTATAGTTCTCACTTCCCTGCCTCCTTCCCATCCTCTCATTTCTTTATATGGTTAATTTGTGAAGAATCCTCTTGGAATGTCATTTATAGCTTCTTTTAACATTTGCACAATTAAAATAAAATCCATCAAACTTTATTAACAGGAAAAGAAAAACAGTATGTGATAGTCTTATTAAACCATGCCAATGCTAAAGTTTTCATGGCTAGGTCAATGGATACATGCTGAGTCTTGATTTCTGTTAAGGTATTTATTTGCTTTCAGAAGAGATTTTTTTTTCTGAGGAGGTGGAAATGGGGTGCCTCTGGCCATGGGTGCCCACCCACATGAAAGTCTGAGAGAATTATTTTATTTATTCCTTTTTGCCACACCTCTTCTGAATTCTGCTTTTGTCAAGTCTTAATCTTTGCATCAACTAATGGCTCTTGAAACTCTGTTTTGCTGCCACATTTAAGAACTAATCAATGCATATTTCCTCTAATGTTTAGCATTTGCTAAAGTTATAAATGTATGTACATTTGCATGTGTATATGAAGAAAAATATGTGAAGGAAACCATCTTATAAATAATATATTTTAAATGCAGTGAATTAAACTGCTAGCATTGAGAATGGAATTAATATCTGTGCTGAAAGTTAGAATGGGGCTCATGCAAGATCTGAATCTCAAAAACAGGCCTAAGGTAGAATTCAAGTGATATTTAAAAATATAAATATGTAATAAAAATACAGAGATATTTCCTTGCTTGCAATTAGTTGTACTGGGCTAATCAGAACTCATTCTAAATTTTCTGGCACGCTATATTCTGAGCAAACACTTTATAGAAAGATGTGATGAAAGAAATAATTTCTTCTACAGTACCATGGAAGACAAAATGAGGACTCCTCCCCATGACCAGCCTTTCCTGGTAAAACCATACATGATACTTCATTGAGGAAAAATGAAGAAGGTGCCTACATGCTGTTTGTATTCTAGATAGAAGCTCTGCTATCAAAATGACATCTTGTTTTTGCAGCAGGAAGAATACTCTTTCCTTGCTGACTGATGAGGAGTTTAAGGTTCATTTTGACTCCCAGACAGTGCAACACCTTAATATGAGTACTGATTTTAAAAGAATAAGATGCTGGTGTGCTAGAGAAAAGAGCAGTCAGGATCTACAAATAGACATACACAAGAATAAATATTAAAACATTGAGACCTGAAGCTATGCAGATTTACATTTCATCTTGACTGGAACTCTAATTATGTATTTGCTTTCCCAGTCTTTCTCTCTCCTTCCCTTTTCCCCTCCCACTTCTCTTCCTTTTCCATCTTTCTTGCTTCTGTCCTCTTCTGTTGCCCCTTTCCTTTTTTTCCCTTTTCTCACTTTTTCTCACCCTTCATCCTTTTCTCTGCCATATTCTCCCATTCCCCCACTTTATCCTCTTTTTATAATTTCTTATTTTCCTTTTTCATCCCATTTTTTTCTTTCCCTTTTCACTTTTTTTTGAGGTTCAGCATGACTTCAGAGCACTTCAAGACTCACAAGTCCTCAGGAAAATGTGCCCAGTTCCCCCTTCCACTAATAATGCTTTACTACATTTACTGCAGAGGGCAAAATGTCAGAATTCAAAGGAAATGGACAGTGAATACTTCTCTCAAGGTGATGGCACCCACTCTGATTTATATGGACATATTAGCAAACTTGACAAAAAGGAAGCATTTAGCTCCCTGTCTCAGGGTAAGGGTGGACAACTTGTGTTTCACTTAGTTCAGAGCATGATCAAATGCAAAATTTAGGATGCTGGAAAGCTGTCCTGCTCAGTTTTCTTGCTTTCTAGGGGAAGTCTGCCACTGCTGAGCTTCATTGGTTTCAGTGAGCACAGAGCAATACTGAGAGGCATAAAAAAGAACTACTGGCAGGTATCTTCTGTGAAAAGGTGTTACCTACTTGAGCCCAGAAGATAAAGCAAAGAATTTTTTGTAGCAAAGACTTTCACTGCTCTTCATCTGTAGTTCTGAAAAAGGACCTAAGTACATGTGATCCAACTTATGACTATAAAGAAGTCCAAAACACCACATTATGGAGCAGATCATCTGCAGTACCATTACTGTACAGGCATTTACAGGACAACCAGGTCATCAGGCCCAGCCAGCATGGGTTCATGAAAGGCAGGTCCTGCTTGACTAACCTGATCTCCTTCTATGACAAGGTGACCCACTTAGTGGATAAGGGAAAGGCTGTGGATGTGGTTTACCTGGAATTTAATAAAGCCTTTGACACCATTTCCCACAGCATTCTGCTGGAGAAACTGGCTGCTCGTGGCTTGGACGGGCATCCTCTTTGCTGGGTAAAAAACTGGCTGGATGGCCGGGCCCAAAGGCTTGTGGTGAATGGAGTTAAATCAGTTGGCAGCTGGTCACAAGTGGTGTTCCCCAGGGCTCAATACTGGACAAGAGGATCAAGTGCACCCTCAGTAAGTTTGCAGATGACATCAAGTTGTGCAGAAGTGTTGATCTGCTGGAGGGTAGGAAGGCTCTACAGAGGGATCTGGACAGATTGGTTCTGTGGGCCAAGGCCAACTGTATGAGGTTCAACAAGGCTCAGTGCTGGGTCCTGCCCTTGGGTCACAACAACCCCATGCAATGCTACAGCTTGGGGAAGAATGGCTGGAAAGCTGCCTGGCAGAAAAGGACCTGGGGGTGTTGGTCAACAGTTGGCTGAATATGAGCCAGCAGTGTGCCCAGGTTGGCCAAGAAGGCCAACAGCATCCTGGCTTGTATCAGAAATAGTGTGGCCAGCAAGGCCACACTAGGGAAGTGATCGTCCCCCTGTACTTGGTACTGGTGAGGCCAAACCTCAAGTGTTGCGTTCATTTTTGGGGCCCTCACTATGAGACAGACATTGAGGTGCTGAGGTGCATCCAAAGAGGAGCAACAAAACTGGTGGAAGGTGTAGAGCACAAGTCTTATGAGGAGTGGCATTGTTTGCATTTTAGAAGGTCCTAGAAATTTTAATATGCTTGTTAATATTAATTATAATTAACTCTTTTTTCCCCCATTCTTAAAGAGCTTTATTTGTTGTCACTTGACCAGTTTTACTGGTTTAATTCTCAAACATTTTAAATTAATATTTTTTCTTCATACACCATCTTTTTCTTCTTAAGATGCCATATACACACGTGACTTCACTGATCTAACTTAAAGAAGTAAGAAAAAAATAACTCTGTCAAATAGCCTGCTATGATGACAGGAACAGGCATTGTTCATTCATGTACATGTTCAAAATGTGTGTGCATAGACAAGTGCACATGCATTTCACCCTATATTTTGCAGGCTTTCTGCAAGGATGTAGACAGGTATAGCATTAAATTTGTGAATTCAGGAGTGTACAGACCACCTTGTGAAATATTTATTTTCTAAAGTTGAAAGAATCAGTAGGACTCACCAAATTACAAATAGCAGTAATAAAGACAATGGAATCTGGTCCTTGTTAATCACACTAAAAATGTTTTGGAAAAAAGAAGGGAAAGGGAACACCTAAGCAAAAGCTGTGGCTGATTGTTCAAGTTTATGTTTCCTCTAGTGGTTTGCCTCAGCAATTCTTGTTTAAATCCCGATATAGAGGGCACAGAGGGCATATTAAGTAAAAGTGTAATTTCTGCTCATATTGGATTTGAATATTTAATGAATCTTAAATGGATTTTGTTGGTCCATTGCACAGGTGTGCATTTCACCTATGTTTGGTTGGATCATTTTTGCTAAACTTGACTGTAATTTGAAGGACATTTACAAGATGTCTAGACCAGTGAGTGTTATTTTGGCTCTGTGAGATAAAAAATTATCATTACTGTGTTACAGATACACAGTTATATTTGGCTTTCAGATATGTATGGGCTAATTGAAAATAACTTTTAAAAGCATAGGTATTGCTATAGGAAACTGAGAAGAGATTTTGCTCATGTCAAGCATTACAAAAGCAGCATGCCGTGGTCATGGCAGAGCCACAAGTGCAGCCATTTTAAACTCCAGAACCTGGGTTCAAAACAAGACTTACATTGCAAAGAGGGATTTGGGTCAGTCTGGTTTTCATGTGAAGGCTCTGGTCATGTTCCTATTGCAGTTTCACTAGCTGAGATGTACCATCTACTATAATAGACACTTTCCCAGGGATTAAATGTGTTCACATTTGTGGTTACTTTGAAAGCACTATGAAGCCTTTATATTTAATTAAATTAACATTTATTCTCTTTAGTGAAACATAATGTGCATTCTCCCTTTATATTCATTCTTTACCTTGGGCAATTTGGATAACATTGTTAGGTTGTTAGAAAAGATTAGCGTCATGTAGGATTGTGCTAGCTTTGCGAAATGTATTCTTTCATATCTTTTCAACTATTGAGTTTGTTTGGTAAAGAATGAATAAAACATATCATCCTGTAGGCTGAATACATCTAATTGCCATCTATCATATTTCAAGGGAGCTCAATCAAATAACTTGTTTCCTTATGCTTTAAATATGTTGCTTAACCTTTTAATTCCTTAAAACAAAAGAAGTATCCTAACTCTACAGAGTGGTATAAATAAAAAAAAAAAGGAGAAAACGTATTTTTATTTCATGTCCTTTATCTTTTTTTTTCCCCTATGAGAATGTGTTGATAAAGCCATAATAAATGTTCAGATTTCCATCAGTCTGGTACATGGTGAACTCAAAAGTCTTGAAGGAAAAAAAAAAAGCTTAATGAATGCTTTTATTAGGCAGAGTTCAGAACTGTCCTGGTTTATTGCACTTTTGTCATTTTTTTTGTATTTTATGTTTTCCATTTCTCACCATATAAAAAATAGTCCAGCAATATGGGTTTGCTGTCATTGTTTCGCTTAATCTCAGTCAGAGCAGATGTAGTTGCCCCTTTCCTTGAATGAATAAAACAGCATTAATCTGTGCTTCACACTCTGCTTCATTAAGCATAGCTCTGTGCAGTATCAAGGAAGAAACCAACTGTAGGAATTGAAAGAGTACTTTTCCCCACCCCTCCCACCCCCCCTGTAGAAAATGGTTTAGTAAGCTAAGAAACTGAGAAAAAATGTGTACGGGTATTTCCTAGGGACTGATGTTTGGGAGAACACAACTAACACTGTGGCCAGGCATGCAAGCATCCTTTAAAATAAAGGCTTGAAAACTGTTTTTATTCTCCAGCTTTCTCAGTGCTCATGTGGCTGTAATACAGATTGAAAGGTTAGCATGTTTTGAAGTAATCCAGTTCCCTTTAAATCTGCCATTGTGAAAGTAGGTTTCAAAAATCTCTTGCCAGTTTTTAAACATCGCAGTGGCTATTTCTTAAGACATGGCTGAAG
Source organism: Aramus guarauna (assembly GCA_013400195.1). Taxonomy (NCBI): domain Eukaryota; kingdom Metazoa; phylum Chordata; class Aves; order Gruiformes; family Aramidae; genus Aramus; species Aramus guarauna. The sequence goes on from VXBL01003106.1 coordinate 740,224, forward strand.
TCATTGCTGTTCTGAATGAACACAGGATAGTGGTATGGGAAATTTCATAACTGACTCAACTTCACTTTGGGATGTGTAATAAATGGGATTTCTAGATAATACATTTCCTCTACTATTAGGTAAGTCCTGCTCGGAATTGGATGAATATGCTCCCAAGGATTTAGTGTCCTTCCCAGATTTCCTGCTCTTCTTCTTCCTCTGCCACTGCGTCTTGTCAGCCTGTCCATAAAAAAAAAAACCAAAAAAACACAAAAACAATTAAAAGAAATCTCCACTTCACCTGAATGTTCACCATTTATTACTACCTCACCTATCTGCATGGCATTTACAGGCAGAAGAAAAGAAGGGATGTTTCCTTGTGGCAGTGTTTAAGTTTGAGGAGAACAAATGTTTGAGTTTTTCCTGTTGATTAATGAAGAGACTGTTAATTCTAAGTTGTACTCATACTATGAAAGAGTAGCAAGTACTTTGCTGCAGACTTTCTTTCCATTCAGCTGCAAGGGCCAAATTCTGCTCCCATACTCTAACTAACCATATGAACTAAACACAAAGCTTCTCTCCAAGGAGTCACAGGGAGAACATCTTTTATCCAATAAGAGATTTCAGGAGAAACACATACAGAACTGGCAGAGAATTATCTGACAGTACTTATTTTGTTGTTTATGGAAAATGCTGGCCTGCTGAAGTTAATCTTTCCAAGAAACTACATCAGTTGTGAGGCAATCTGACTCAGGAAAATATTCTCAGAAATTGAAAGAGAAATAGAAAAAGGGATTGGAAGGATGAGACTCCTTGGACCACATGGCTCCTACCAGAGACGGATGAGCCAGGCTCAAGAGCTTGATCTGAAGTAGGCAGTGCATGGATTTGCTCCTGGATCTTGCAGTCTCCATGGGAAATTCATGATCACTGAGCAAAGCAGTTTGTTTTCAAAACCTATTAGAAAACTTCCCAGCTCTAGCCTGTTGAAACCTGGAACAAGAAAGGAAGCAAAGGAGAGAGGAAGAGAGGGAAGGAAGAGGGAAGATAGATAGATAGATAGATAGATAGATAGATAGATAGATAGATAGATAGATAATGCGGGACAGATTAGATGTTTTCTACCCTACTTGCTTTCTATGCAAGTATCTCTCACTAAGAGTTTAAGCTTGAAGACATAATGTGTGTGACAGGTCTCTCTCCAAGTAAACTTTCTAGACTCCCCCTTCTCTCCCCTTCCAAATCATCTTCTGAGGTCAGGTCTCTTCTCTAGGAGTGAATGAAGCTAGATCCCAAACACAATGTACCTCAGGATAGACAAAAGTAAGGTAGTACATTTCTGTTGTGCGCTTCCTTTCTATCTGAAAGGTTTCTGGAGATGCCTTTGAGTATCTGTTTGCTAAACTTGATCTACTGTAATTAACTCTTTCTCTTATTGACCCTAAACTTCCTTTGTACTCAAAAGAGCAAACCATTATGGAACTCATTTAGCAGCACTGTACTAAAACACTTTTAAAAACAGAACAGCCGATTTGCATCACTGATATTCACGAAGGTTCAGATAAATTGTCCTCATAGTGTTGTTTTTTTATTTTATTTTTTATTTTCACCTTCGTCTCAAACCAAAAGAGCCAGGCTAACAGTTTTTCCAGTCTCTGAATGGATGTACTGAACAGAAAGACTTTAATAACTTCAGTCCTGCTCCTCAGACCAGGAAAAGGCGACATCAGAGCTTAGAGAATACTTGCTATGACCCTGCTCTTCATTTTATTCTTTATCTTTGTTTTGTCAATAAAAGTTACAAGCAGTTCAGTACATTCTTCTCATGCTGAAGGTCTGATTTTAGTTTCATCTCTTCTGCTTTCTCTTCACATCTTTTCCAACTTATGTGTAAAAATAAAAAAAAAAAATTAAAAAAAAAAAAAAGGGGGAGGGGGGAAGAGACTAACTAGTTGCCTGAGAAGAATTATAGTCCATGAATATTTCTTACAGGATTGTGAAATATGCCCAGTTGCATATTGAAATCTGTGGGGCACTAACTAGTTGCAAAGTACAATTACTACGCAGATACTTTGATATGGTCTGTGCTTCCAAAACCTGAAGATGCACTGTTCTAAAGAAATCTTTTGATGTTTAAAGAATCCCATTTATAGTATAATTTAATAAATGATACTAATACAATGCAGCTGGAAATTCTTAGTTCTGCTGTATAAAATGCTAAAATTACCATGGAAGGAAAGAGAGGTAGAAAATAAAGAACTAAAATATCACTGAGGAAAGATCAGATCAGTACTAAGGTGGAATGGAATTGTTAATTATTTTTGTGTCTGGATGAATAAGAAGTGCTCATGCAAAAGTGACGTGGGTCATACTAAACTGCAGGCTTGCAAATGTCAGTTGTGAAGATGGCATACCAGAGAAAAGGGAAACATTTTATGCCTAGTCTGGCCAGAGGCAGATTAAAATGTATATACATTTAGTTGTGGTGTTTCCAGTAGAATCAGCCCCAGAGAGATGCTACTTGAGCTTGCACATGTTGAAACTTATGGGAGTATGTTTGCAAAATACTCAAAGTTTTATGTTACAACACTTCAGAAAATGTCACCTGTAGCACATCAGTTTCCTGTAAACTGATTGTATGCATGAATATCTACGTAAAGTAGTTGCATATAGGCTGTGATCAAGTACATGGGTAAATCTAAGGTTGGATCAGGGAGAATAAACAATAGTAAGTGTGTAGATAATCCCAGTTGAGTAATGACAAAAATTTGTAAATTTGTGCGTGAATTATGAAAACGAATTTTTAAAAAGCTTTGAAATATGTATTTTTTCTTCTATTTTGAACATATAATTCCCTTGCTATTGTAAACACATGTGAAACTCAAGAGCAGAATAAAACAACACAGTTCTTTCAGACTAGGCTATTTTTGGTTATTTTTAGAGGAATTTTACTTACATTGTTTTTAGTCTTTAATTAGTTTTATTTTGGGCCATTTCATTGCTAGAAGCAACAGTTGTGTGTTTCACTGGGATGCTGGGAAATTCCCTTTTCTAAAAGATATAAAGTTCCCTTATCTAACCCTAGAGGGCTTTCATTTATCAAACTTTAAGATAATTAAATGTTTGTATGTATATGTAAGCACAAAAGCCTGCGACAGAACCTTGCTCAAGCTGAGCCTCCTGCAAGAATATCAGAATTTTTTGTGGTTTCCATCTCCTATATTAAGGAAGATGGATTAGTGTGTTGGGAGCAAATTATGTGGCTGAAATTAAATTAGTATATCTGTTGCAACACCTTTCAAAATAGAGGATAAAATTCTTCAGATTGTTTTCTGAAGAATGAAATAAAGTTGACATTTGAAAGGATCACAGAGGTGTTATGGATAATAGTTTACAGATTGAAAATAAGACAATAATAATAAAGTTGCAAAAAAGGCAGAAGTCCTACTAGGCTGTGTGAACCAGTGTGTTACGCCTCCTGCTTTCTTTGGCTCTGCACATGCAGAGAAAGTCAACAGCACAGCAGCAAAAGTGACTGGAAGTTTAGAAAAAAGTCATGTAAAGAAAAATTGAATGAATTGTGGATGAACAGTCTACAGAAAAAAATGATGCAGCTCATTTAGATATATAAAAAACTGCTGCAAAGACAAAGGGAATAATTTATTTTCTTATGTCTATGACAGACAGGACTAAAAGCAGTAGGCCTAACCGGAGGGAGGAGTGTTCAGTCTGGATACTAGGAAAAAACTTTCTAATAGTACGAAGAGTGGCTTGTGGAGGTTACAAACTATGAGAAGACATTGGAGACAGCTCAGTCAAGGTTAAGTTGGTTGGTCTTGTTTTGGGCAGCAGGATAGACTGTATAACCCCCTGGTGCCTCTTCCAGGCTTATTTTTGGATTATTTTAATAACATTTTGATGTGTAATCCCCTGACAATTTTTCTATAAAGTGCTTTATAGTGAGTTGGTCCCAGGTAGTGAAAGAGGCCTATGGGGAGTCATTCATTTATGACCTGTGTTTAACATGCCAGAGCTATGCAAATTTCCATGCACAGACCTATTGTATTTTCTCTACAGAAAATTCAGTGTACTTGAAGACCATATAAAATGAGTTTAATAAATGTGCTTATTCAGAGCACAAAAGAAGGGAGGGGAAGTCAGCTAAGATACGGTCTTAATAATAAAACTTTGGCTAAAGTATAGTCAGATAGTTTATAGCTATAATACAGCGTTCCTGTGCATCTCACCATATGTGCTTCCATTGACTTCACTGATGCTCCCCTAAGCTTCAGCTGAGTTAAGCTTTGTGATACAACTTTCTGTAAATACGTCTCCATGCATGCATGGTTTTGTTAACACTCAGTAATTTGATAATAACATGCTCTTTTTTCTTGCTTATGGGACATGAATATTGTTCCTACAGTTCCAGGCATTGTCATACCTTCTTTTTGGCCCCAGTGAGACTCATATGAGTTTCCTTGAGCTGGAATGACATAAAAGCATAAAAGAGAAATACTACCTTCTCATTTTATTTAATGGAAAACATCCAAAAGTGTTCCTTTGGGAGACAGCATCGAAATGGCTAGTTTTGGCTAATAAGTTTCTAGGACTGAAAAATGAGTGTGTATGGCTTCAACTCTTGTACTGTGGGAGCAAGGAGAGAGATACTAAAACCTCTTTCTTTCCTGATGTTTTAATGTGAGAATGTCCTTCTAATATCATGTCTATCAGAAGTTACAAGCATAGACAGCCTGCATAACAGATCCAAACTGCAAAAACATTACTGATTCACTAGTTCACTGAGAGTGCCCAGATCTGCATGCTAGAGTGTTTTAAATGCAGTCAATAATAGGAAATGCATGACTGCCGGAGTGAGACAGAGTTCACATAGCAAGAGGAACTACTTCATTTGCACCACGTGTGCTAAAATCTTTGGAGATACAGGTGGCTTATAAAGGCCCTGTTCTTCTGCCTATAAGCACATACATTTCTTGCCTTCTTTGAAAACTGCCCTGGGTTTATCTGTGCGGTAGTTTCCAGGCTGAGGAGAGTCTGCTTGGGCCAGTCTGTGAGCCACCATGAAGCTTCCATTAGCTCAGCTGGGAGAGAAATGTTATTAGCTTTGGCCCAGCAACGTTAGCGCCAGCTCAGCACTGACCACATTCTGGTCACTGACTGCTTCTGGTCTGGGCAGCTCAGAAAGCAAGCAGGCTGGGCTGGCAGTTGGTCAAGGCACATGCAATCCTGGCTCTTGTCTGCATACTAAATGTCATGTCGGCATTCCCACTATGTTAGGCTAGGGCACTGGAAAAAAATAACAGATTGCTCAAAGGCTTAAAGAAGCAGTTGACTGTATCTAACGCTTGCTGTGAAAAGGTGCAGAAGGTGAACACACGGTTTCACAGTCTGAGTAATAGTTTACTGAGGTTTACCTAAAAGATAGGGTGGATTTGTGTAACTACAAGCTTACCCTTTAGATCTTGTCCTCCTTCACTTGAGAAGATTTCCTCAGAGGGGAAAAGATCTGAGATCGGTACGAAAGCAATTGTTCATTGTGTGGTTTCTTTATTGTCTGTTGGCATGAATCAGAGCCAAGCTTCCTCAGGTTTGCTGGGCAACCAATGACTATGCTATTGTGCTTTCACCAGTCAAGGAGGATTTTCATAACCCTTGGTGTGCTAGATATCTATGTGTGAAATCCGATTTTAATCTGTCTCTATAAACATACTAACATATCTCCAGCTAGTCCTTAGGGCATTAATGCCTGAGGTAATGTCTGGATTTGATGCCCCTCCCCTCCATTGCTCTGTACTTCCTCTTTCACACAAAAGCTTCTTGGCTCAGCAATGAGTCTAGTCCCTCGTCCTCACGAGATTTTTTTATTCTCGAAAGAGCTTCCATTTCTTTTAGCTTGTACGTAATGAACACCACCAGTGCACCTGCAGAAAGAGAAGACGTAAATTTTTCTGAGGTGACCTTGTGGCCCCATGGCAGCATCTCTACCAGAGAAGAAAGAGCCTTTGGGGTACCTCCTAAGACTCCAGTGTGCTGTGCCTAGACTACCTGATGACTAAAGCTGCTTTTGAAGCATGTTTCATGTCCATAAAAGGGTTAATTAGCTCTTTGAAAATGGTAGAAATATGCTGATTGGCATTAAGGAGTCAGATGTTTGGCAGAGCTCATCATAGTGAGATAACAGAGCAAACTCCTATCATAGGTCTAGTATGCATCCAAAGTAGCACCTGTTGGTAAACAGTGTTTTTTGAAAAGCCAGTTCTGTGGACAGTACTATTGTTAGTGTGATGTTACCAACTCTTTGTTGAATCTTGTGAAGAGTAAGAAACAACAAAGTTCCATAGCCCATCCACACATCTTATTCCACGTGAAATACATTCCTGTTCATTTTTTGTCTCTTGTTGAACTCAAAAGAAAGCACATGGACTGACAAACTCCACTCCCAGATGATGAAAAAAATGGATCTCACAGTAATTCTGGTCCTTTTGTACTACATATTTCCTTTTTTGGCCAACATGCAGGTGGCTTTGTTACATCACCCTACTTGCAGTCCTGGCTCTTTAATTACTGCTGTACCTGCACAAGCATCAGGCTCTGTAAATCTACAAGGTGGTGACTGATACTTGGGCCCATCGTACTAATTAAGCACTCACTTTTCTCATAGGGAGAGGTTAGATCGTTTCTAATGAATCTAGTTAGTCCTTCTGTCGTAACAAATAGTGCCCAGTCTTGCACATGTATGTTGTAACACCTTATCATCACCCTTTCATTAATGTATGAAAATCATAGAATGTAGAAAGGTTTATCGGCCTTCTGTTGTGTAACTCAACACTGATGAGCAGAACTGCGTTTCATCACCATTCCTTAGGGAGGGCAGCAGAGAGGAGCTGCTATTTGGGTAGTTGAATTTGGGCCATTTCTCCAGACATAAAGTCTCCTCTGTTTTACATCAGGTAGGTGATAAAAATGTTTAACCCTTTCAATGAATAATTGAATGGTAGAAACGTAATCATCAAAGTGCAGTATATAAGAACCAACAGTTGGATGTTGCTGCTTTTCACTAAACCACAATAAAGGCTTCAAGACTCCATTATGAGCCATGGAGGGGCTCAGATTCGCTTCAGGAATAAAAATACAGTGAAGATAATTACTAGACATCTTTAAGTTCTCTCAGGTAGTGTTTCCTGCATGACTAAGGTTAGGAAAGCTACAAGTTTGCACACATGTATAAACAAAAAGGATGGCACATGAAGAGTTACCATACACAAAGAAATAGCTTTTGCAGCTGATGAAGGATCTAGTCTCTTTCCTTTTGAAGTCTGCAGAATTCCCCATTGACTTGAGTGGAAGAAGAATTTGGCCCTAACTTCTAAAGCAAGACTGATACATTTAAGAACCACAAGATCACTTGGTATAAGACACTCTTTATTATAATAATTATTGTGTTGCTTAATGGCAACTGAATAGTATTGACTCTTACAAAATATGTTTTTCTTTGGAAATGTTTATATTGTCTTCCAGAAAGGGGTTTGCAACAAAGATCTGACCCACAACTGTTAGGATTTCTTAGACTTAACAGTACTTTAGTGTGCAGCATCAGTGTATAAAACTGAGCATAATTGTATGCATTATAAAACAATATACACATTGACTGTAAATGTAATTTTACAATAGCAAAAGACATTTAGTGACCTTGCCTTGCTCAGGGTTTCATCAGACCATATATAGAAGTTCTACTGATTTGTGGAATTACTCTCTGCAACTCGTTAAAGAATTTAACAACTGCTGAGTGAGATAAACCTGTGAATCCCTGAGGCTGCAGGTGTTATGTAGGGGAAAGTTGTTAAAATGTATCTTAACTAAATTTACAGAGATATCGTGGGCTTTCTTATGAACTCGAGTGACATGTCCTATTAAGGAATGGTAATGTGGATTGCTGAGCTCACAGCAGGCCTTTTCACGATATCCTATACACTAGCTCTACTGAGAATTAAAATATTCTTGAAGTCTTAGGCCACTTTCTTTGCCCATATCATTCAAGCTGTGGGCATCCACATTGGTAAATGTGAAGTTTGATGCAGTCTTCCAACCACCCCACCCCGCAAACCATGACCTTAGAGCTGAGAAAAGGGGGAGAACCTTTGCTGTTTGAATTTGAGAGGCGCATGAAAACTGGGATCTCAGGGGTGCAGGAGCCGCCTCCAGCTCTTTTGAAACACAGTTGAGGACTGGAAGAGGTAGGTGTGCCTGCCTTTAGTGGTTGCTCCCAGTGAAATAAAGTCCCTACCAGGCAGGGAGTGCCACTAGAGACTGTCCACGTTCTCTAAGGGGAGATAAGTTGATTCTGAAGAAACTCAGTTTTTGCTAAAAAAAACCCAAACACAAATGCAGGTCTAACTGCACAATACAAAATACATAAGTTGGGAATAGCAATGAGAAGCAAATCTGTTTCTCCAGTTTTATTCAATTAATAAGAGTCCAGGAGGTGGCAAACATCTTTCAAACCAGGAAGAATTTTGATGGAGGAAGCATGCACTGGTACGAGCAGTGCAACTACCCTGCTTCCCAACATCGTGGCAATGGAGGAGGGAGTATGGAGAAGCTTAGGGAAATTTGCGGGAGAGAAGGAGAAGAAAGAGAGAAAAGGCTCTAGAGGTGAGGCAAAGCCAAGTTATAGGGCCATGACAGAAAGCCCATTAGCACGTACAGAACATGTTGCAAAACCATTTCTTCAGCAGAGCTATGTCTTCTGAGGACAACACACCCAGGGGCTCTGCCAGTAGGATAGAGGATCTTCAAAGCACTCAGACTTGTGGTATTTGCTCAGGTTGGTCAGGTGTGCTGCTATCCTCATGTGGATTATGGAAAGAAGATAAACAGATCACTGTGATCCTGCTAGCGTTTTCCATGCTGATGTCCAACTAACAGAGCAGAAAGCAAAAGCTATCCTGCACGTGTACTACAGGTCAATAGACAGAAGTTGAGGACCAAGCTGCACTACATATTGGGGTCAGTGTTGTCACAGTAAGCCCAAAAACAAAAAGCAGCAGAGGATTGGCAGACATATAGGTACCTCTAACCACAGGGTTTAAAACATGATACTGACAGTGGGGGCTGGATTTTCTTGTAAAATAAACATTGGTTTTTTGGGGAAAAAAAATGCCTTATAAAAAGATGAGCCAACCTGCTACAGCTGAGAAGCATAGATTGTTGAGACTCATGGGCTCTGACTCAAGTAAGATGGCATCATTAGAATAGTTAGAATAATTTGGGGGGCCTTCTGACATACACCAGATAGGAATTGTTTAAGGCTGCTGCAGAGCTGGGTGTGCTGAATGGCAAGCTGGTCTCTTGAAGAGCAGCCACTCATGGGCAGACCTGCCAGCATGTGACCACCAAAACTTCCGTAGTGATTACTGCAAAATGGACTGGCAACGCCCAGTTGCCATACCTCTAATTAGTATGAGCATGCCTGTGGGGTTTTATCCACGTGCTAGATATTTAACCACAACCACTAGAACTCAGTGAATATCAGCTTGGTAGTAGCACCTTGAATAACCTAGTTGTGCTTTTGACATATGAGAGAGTGGCCTTCTTGGAAGAGGCCTGGGCAGCACAGTATTTCAGATGCTTATACCTGTTTGACCTTCTGTGAAATCGCTAACTTCTTCAGCGTGCTTTCTCAGTTGCAGTATACTGAAGCAACAAGAGCACTATCAATGCTGAAGGACAGCACTGGATGGGACTTCTTATAAAGGGCTATGCAGTATATCTGGCAGCTGAAAACAAAGTAGACTACTAGGTATGAGCACCAAAAGGTCTATGTTCAGTGTATTGCAAAGACTTTCAGGGCAGTATGTACTCCCAAGGGCAACTCAGCTTTGATGCAGTGTTGTCAAGCCTGAGGCTCGCTGGGGGACAGAGGCCACCAGAGGCAGGTTGGAAACACGCACTAACGCAATTCTAGCACAGGAGGCCAGACACAGTCATTACGTCTGGGCCAGAAATCAAAAACTAGAGAGGAGCCAGAAGAATGATTAACAGTAAATAGAAAGGATCTCATGTTGTCCAGTTTATTGAAAAGAGTGTTATGAAAAGACTTGTTGACAGGTTATACGCACCTAATGGGAGAGAAGAAATTTGCTAATAGAGGGAACACGGTCCTGAAGATAGAATTTCAGTGTGATGAAGTTCAACATGAATGCAGTCTAGAAATTGAGTATGAATTTTCAAAACAGTATATCAAAGACTTCCGTTGATGGAATTGTATAAATCATCAGATAACAATCAGTCAAAAGTCCTTACAAAGAGACAGCAAGCTAGATATTGCTCTCTCATTCCTCATTTCACACGGCTATTTGAAATATCAATATTATAGCATCTCTGTTCTTACCAGCCTCTGAAGTTCAATACAAAGAAGGGGAATCTGCTTGCTAAACGTGACTTAAGATTTACGTTCTTATTAAGTTCATATAAGCCGTGCCACTAGCGGGAAGAGAATGCCTTTTCCAGATATGTCTCCTTTAGTACACCCCCTGTAGGAAACTTATGTCTCTACTCCAAAAAAAAAAAAAAAAA
>VXBL01003106.1:750814-772032 GCA_013400195.1 Aramus guarauna
AAAAAAAAAAAAAAAAGTATAATTTATAGAAGAGGCTGATTGCTTTACAGTATGAAACTGAAAGCTACATTTCATTAAAACAAGTTGGCTGCTCTGGGAATGGGACTGTTACAGTTATAAATCATAAAAAGCCATAGCAGTGTTGGTCTGCTCTAACAGCTGTTAGGTTTTACAGTGTTTACAGGTAACATTTGCCAGTGATTAAAACAGAGAGACTTTTATGATGCCATCATTTTCACTAATCTGATTGTTAACTTGAAAATTTTGATGAGTCAGAACAATTTGAAAAGGCTTGCATTCTGTAGCAGTGAAGGATTATGCCCCTAGATGACAGGCTTTTCCATCGGAGTAACATTTATCAATCTTAGGAATGGCCAAAGTAGAATCAAGATATATTCTTATGTTCCATATCCTATTCGCAGACTAGTGAGATATGACATGAAACACATTGAAAAATTGTCTTGCTTCTTAGAAAAAGACCTGACCATATAATTGTATTCTTATCAAGTGTTTCTTTGTCTGGAGAGCCCTGTTAACTTGAATGGCAAAGCACCTTCCCCCTCCCCGCCCCCCCAAGGAGGCATATCAAGAGCACTTGGCCACCTGCATAGATTTGATTGCAGGACTGGGATCTTGGTTCAGCTACTTGTATTTACATTTTTGCTAAAAGAAAGCTTCATTATTTCACATTCCTGAGCTTTCAAACTCCTGTCAAGTGTACAAACAGTTAATAGGTAATCACTTCAGATCAGCTACAAGATTTTCCCAGTTAAAGAAAAAAAAAATGTAGGCAGGGAAGAAAGAAATATTTTTATCATTCCTTTAAAACTTCTGAGGAATTATCATCTGGGACATAATCACAAACTAGTTTTCCCCTTGAGAATCTAAATTGGTTATGCTGACACATAAAATCAAGTGTTGTGACTGTTACTGTTTATGTTGTACCATATGGAGACGATTATGTATTGTATATTATATAGGATTCTGCTATATATTTCTGTTGTGACAAATGTGCTTAAAGCAGAAGAAAGAACTACAACCTTTTCAGGTAGGCAATCTGTGCCAGTCAATGTGTTCATCATTCAACCCATGTATTTCTTGTTCCATAACAATAAGCATAACAAATGGATTGAATTGTGGCTGGTATAGATGGCAGATAGTACACACTGAGTTTAATATAAAGGAAAAAAGGCTGTACAGATTAAAAGTAATGACACAGTAATTCAACCTAAGAAATACACACATAAATACTACACAATCTCTTCCCTTTGACCCAATTCCGATTCAAATTGCCTCCCTATGCGAGACTGTACTTGTCCCAAATAAACAAAGTCCATACCACATGCAATAAACGTTAAACAAACCCTACCTCAACTGAAAGAAACTGAGAACATGCTGAAAGCTATTTCACTAAATAAATAATGTCTCAATTATGCCTATTAGCATTAAAAAAAAAAAAAGCAAATTACTAGACAATTTTAAAAACAATCCTAACACCTTACCTTATTTTGTTGTCATTTTAGCAAGGAAAGCAAGATGAATAAATATGAAGAAACAATATAAAGCAGCTTTTAAAGGCATCTGATAGTGTATCAGAAAAAGTATGTTTGCAATGAAGTTTGGGTCTATATCTATTGTTTTATAAGTAGAAATCATAGTGGCTCTTCATCCATTGAGGATCCTCTTTGGCTTTATCACAGTAAGAAAGATAAGACCTTAAAGGTGTAGATACATTCCCTGAAGACCAATGGCTTTATTATGTATTTCCACTAATGTTAAGCAAGAGTATTTTGACATCTATGTTTTCTACAAAATATAGGAGTTTAGTAGGCAACATCGCCGAATTGCAAATTTAGCGCTCTCAACCTCTCTCTTCTGTCCATCTTCCTGCTACTTGTTTATCTCCCTGTCTTCTCCTTATCTTTTATTTTACTGCTGAACTATACTCAAGATCCACTGGAATTTAAATGGGAAAAACCCAGTACCTCTTCACAACAGCTGAGTGCATTCAAGCAAGCTGAATGAGCCTTCCTTACCCCAAAGATATGGAACAAAGAAACTTGAAAATGGCCATGCGGTCAGGATTTCTAGCCAGGAGCTTTTGAAATTCTAGGCAAACAAATGCAATATCTAATGTCAGAGCTGGTGTTGCATCACAAGTCATTGGAAAGCTATTTAGGTTTTTGTTTGTTTTGTTGTTGTTTTTTTTTTTTTTTACTGTATTTGTTGTTGGAAGAGTGGTATTTACTGTTGCATCTCTATGCATGCAAGCACATATAAACTCATCCTGTTTTTATTATCCTAATATTTCTATCATTCACAGCATGATTGAAAATTTCCTGGAAGGATAAATCTGGACTTAGGGAGGTGCCTTTTGTGGGTTCCAAAAATGTCAGTTTGCATTTGGTTGATTTATAATTGTGGAACAGGCATTTTTCAGCCCACAGTTTGAATATTGTAGGACGTTTGGGTTTGGGTTTTTTAGGGGGGGATTGGAAACATGTCAAAACCCTTCCGTGCTACATTCAGTAGCACTAAGCATGCCCTATTGTGGTGTTTCACATCCCCATCTTAGCAGAGTCCAGACTCTGTGGCTACGTGAAAAATGGCCCCTCCATTTCCTTCTGTGCGTATGCACTGCAGAGTGCTGACAAGTATTCAGCAGCAGAGATGACACTGAGTTTCCATCTTGGTGTGTGAGTGGAAGAGTGATGAGAGAAGTAGGCTATGCTGGCACTTGGGCTCAGAAACCTCTTAAGAGGCTTGTGGTGCCGCCTGCCTATCTCACCTCAATGAGCTGACGGGCAAGAATGAGAATTTTACAGATGTATCTTCCAAAGAAAAAACTTTTTGCTGGGGTACATTGCCCAGAATAAAAAGAACAGCTGTTTGAGGGTGCTGAGAAGTATAGAATGGTGGAAATAGTCCCAGAAGAGGCAGGTTAGTAGGGAAAGGCCAGATGAGGTGTTCAGAAGCACATAATAAATTGTGAAGCCATGTCATAAATATTATTTAGTGCATGGTTCTGCAGTTTATCTTATGATTCTAAGCTTACCGTGAGGATAACACCATCCATATATTTATGCATATGCTGTATATAGTATTTACATAGACATATAAAATACTCCTGTAAACAGGACCCTACTTACACATAAATATCCTGCTGTGTTTTGAAATACTCTTGACTTCTTTTGGTATTATTAGTATAAAGATAACAGTAAAATGAATAAATGTTCCTCGGCATTGGAATAGCTTCATCTTTGGCTGTTTACAACTTTTGCACACTTGTAAAAACCAGCTGGTATCAAGTTTAAAAGGAAATCATATCAATGACTGAGAAAAATCAAAACAGATGCTCATTACATTTGTCTAAGATAAAATTAACTGAACCTGTCATATTTTGTGGGCAATTCTTCTAACATCTGCACAACAAAGCAAATACACTTAATTCAGTACAGCCTTTAGTTTATAGGTCAGCTATGGCCTCTCAGGGCTATTGTGTTTGTGTTTAAAATCTTAGAGTAGGTTTGAAAACAAAAAAGCTGGAAATGTTTATTTTTGTGGCCTGAGATAATCATCCTTCCTGAGTTTCAGTTATTCTAATTTAAGGTTTACACTTGGATGGAATAACCAGACTCGGCACAAATAATTCATATGCAGCTGGATGGGGGAAAGGGAACTCATGCAGGGAATTAATGAATTTAACTGTTACCTCCTGAGACTGGAGAGGAACCTCTGTCTTAAATAGATCTGTCTCAAAAGAAAGACATGCCCATGTGTCTTCAGAGAAGGCATCTATCTTCATTGCTGTACAGTTTGGCTTGATTGGAGAAATTAATATTTCTGCCATGTAAGAGAAAGGTACACTTGCAGGTCTGTAACAATTCCCGCTGTTAGTTATTCTTCATGTCTCAAATTTTCTAGGCAGTAGAACAGCTCAAACATTTATCTCTTATTAGGTATCTAACCACTCCCTCCCACCCCCATACAAAATTTGGGGTGGTATTGCTGTGACCAGCTGAGTTCACACAGGGAACTCGAAAACACTGAGATGAAACAATGAAAGGTGAAAACTTGAATTCAGCAAGGCTTTCCATACAGCTTCCCATAAGTTGGCTTGTTAGTAAACTGCAGCGGAAGGGACTGGATGTATAGACAAGGTGAGTGAAAATCTGCCTGGACTGTTATGCTTGTAGGGTAGTGGTGTGAGATTTGAAGATCAACTGGTGGCTGGTTACTGGGGCTGATATTGTTCCACGTCTTCATCAACAAGCAGGGTGACAGGATGGAGTGTGCCCACAGAAAGTCCATAGATGGCACCAAACTGGAGGAATGGGTAACGTGCTGGAGGGGAGCACTGCCACTCAGCACCATGTCAACAGACTGGAGAAAATGGCAGACAGAAACCCAATGAAGCCCAACAAAGGCCAATGCAGAGACTTGCTCATGGGACAGCATGAGCCCCATGCCTCAACAGGCTGGGACTCACTGGCTGGAGATCTGCTCTGCAGAAAAGGTCTGAGATGCCCTGGTGGTGAGTAAATTGAACCAGAATCAGCAGTGTGTCCATGTGATGACAAAGGCCAAACACATGCAGGGTTGTATTAGTGTTGCCAGTGGGCCAACAGAAGTGATTCCTCCCTTCTGCCTAGCCCCTGTGAGGCTGCTCCTGCAGTACCATGTCCCGTTACGGGCTTCCATGAAAGAAAACTGTTGGCATACTGCAGTTGGTCCATGGAGCACATGATATATGAGAGAGGCTATGAGAGTTGGATTTGTTCACTGTGGAGAAGAAAAGCCTAAGTGAAGGACGGGAGGGAATCTCATTTTTGTCTTCAATTACCCAATGGAGGATTATGGAGAAAACAGAACTAGACTCTTCTCAAACTTGTGCAGTGAAACACAATGGATTTCAGCAAAGGACCTTGTAGTTAGACATAAGAAAAATGTATTCACTTGAGAGAGGCACAATGCTGGAAAAGGTACACAAGGAGGCTGTTGGATTTCCTTAAATTTTTAAAACTCAGTCAGATGGGGACCTGCTTTGAGCAGGAGGTTAATCTAGAGACTTCCCGAAATTCCTTCCAACCTCAACTGTCCTATGACTCTATGGAAGTGGCCATGGGTTACTGCCGTGGGTTACTGCCACAGAGTTGTTTGGAAACATGCCCACCTCCTCTTCTTTATCTTCACATATCTCAAATTTGGAATCTTCTTCTCTCTGCTCTCTCATAATTAAAACAATCTCACATTTGGAGAGGTCAAATACAAGTCAAGATATTAGAAGTCAGGTATTTCATACACCATTCAGACCCTAGAAATAGGAGCTGTATCTTTGACTTCATTCACAATTTTCTAACTATTCATAGATTGTTCCTACACCTACCCAGTCCTACACTCCATGTAGCTTTTTTTAATCTTTCAAAAAATTATTCCTTCCAATCTGTAGTTACATGGGCCAGACTGTGTTTCGTTGTTTTGGGGGAAGGAAGGAGGTTGCCATAAAGGATATAATCAATGCAAGACTGCTTTATGAGTAATTAACATCCTTGGGGGAAAGACAGAGAGGGTCAGAAGACAGATGGCTCTGATTGGGCTTATCTTTAGAGTCAGTCTGTGGAGCTAGTTCCATTATAGCTTGACAAATAAGCTGCACATGTAAAACATTCAAAGCAGTGAACTCATAATTTCCATGTGTGCCTGGAAACTTGGGAAGAAATCCACCTCCCTGGCTGGTAAGGCAGTGCCTAATGGAGTCCTCTAAACAGCCTTTGCTGTTATTGTCCACACTTCCTCTCACTGTGTCATCATTTGTGGGGAATTCAAGGAAAATGTGGACATCGATGATTTAAATTGCTGCTGGATCTGCTTGGCTTAACTCTTTTACTTTACTGAAACTCTGTGGTTGAGTAGTACCACCCGCGGGCAGAGGTTTTCAGGAGCAGGACCTACCCATAAACCTTCAACCTATGTGAAGCTGAATAGATCTTTAAGGACTTCTATTTTGAAAGAAATATCAGTGATTTTTTTTCTTTTAAATTTGCATTAGGTAGCCTCCTAACATGAAATAAGTGTAAATAAAATCATTCTTTAAGTACAATCTAAGCTAGTTATGGGATATTGTTCCATTTTTATGGTACTCAGTTTTGAAACAGAACAATTGGAGTTTATTAAACACAAAGGCCTTCAGGGCTCTTTTCTTATAATTAGACACATAACTTAAATCCATAAAAGTGCTCTCTTGGAACCACTGTTGCTCAAGGGGTGACACAATTTACTTTTGTGCTTGGCATGCGTCCTTCAAGCAACATATACCATTTTATTTCAGGATGCATAAACTACACATTATTGTCAACAGTAGAAACAATTATAACTAGACTTGCTTATTCATGTTAACCCATAATATCATTATAGAATGATTTGAGGTTAAAGCTAAGAGTACTAAAAAATAAATTTTGTTTTTATACAGAATCTGTAATAAATACTGCCACAGAAACCTCTGCAGAGTCAATAGAAGGATTTAATAGGGAAGGGCAAATTTATGTGTGCAACCAAAAATACCAGGTTTGCTATATACTACAGTTTGAGAGGGAATGGAAGAATATCATTTATGAGAGAGTAAAGAACACCTTCTGTTTACCATGTTTTAGTTAGTCCTACCAGTTGAAAGCTTTTACCACAGCTTCTAGAGATATATGTCAGCCCTGACTTCCCCTTGTTGGAAATAACATAAGCAACAATTTTTCAAGAATGAGTGTTCCTCACTTCTCTCTGAGGCCATGTGACTAGAAGATCACATTTCAAAATAAAGCAAGGAGGATTTTCCAATGTTACCCTTTTGAACCAGCATTTTTATGAACTCTGAATTGTACCTTGTAAATGTCAATGATCAAGTTCATGTCACATCTTGACTTCTGACTAGTTGCAGACCAGTTACACTAGGACTTGGTCATTACTTGTTGTAAAGAACTTGACTTTTCTTTCCTAAGGTAGGGAAATAAAGGCAGACATCTGATTCAAATCGGTTTTCTAGAAGCTCATGAAATCATTGCAAAGACACTGAGTACTGCATGGATAAAGACGATATCTGAAGTATTTCAGATTTGCACAATCTAATTCAGAACATTATTCTAATTTAGAAACCAGCAGGGGGGTCAGGAATTCAAGGAAGAAAGGAGTCTAAAACAGCACTTAAAGGCACCTATTAGAAAATGATAGATTATTGTGTCTATCAAAAGACCAGAGAGCTTTCACCTCTGTTTTGATACTTCCTTTCTCATATCAAGCACTGCTTCACAACTATTTGGGAGCCTGCAAAAAATTATTCAAATTCTAGTGCAAGGTTGTCTGTACCATAAATAAAATGATCCGTGTTGAAATCATCAAGTTTCTCCACAGACAGCCTCAGAGAAAACAATGATTTAATGAGCAAGGGGAACAAATGACTCTTAATCTTTGGATGTGGTCTGTCACAGCAAATTTCAGGTGCATTGTCAAAATAATAGTGAGTGTATGCTTCTGCTCCCCATGTCACACAGCTCATGTGAACAAATAGATATGTTCACTATTGGGACTTCTCAGATTGTCTTTCTTTCACTGGGAATCAGTTTCATTTTTCTTTCGAGAAAAGCATGGAAATATCGTACTTAAATTGCCAATCTCTGTTCCCTAAAGCAGGTAGTGTTGCTGAAAGATTCTCCTTAAGGCACTCCGAGGCCCAGTCCCACTGTTTCTCTGCTCAAGGGATATCTGTCACTCAATAAAAATATAGCCTGCTGTGCTAGAGTGCTTCAGCCCATTGTTAATGAAAAGTCTTCTACCCCTGCAAATGGAGCGCTTTCCCAAGGCTCCTGGCAAACACTGAAAAACTGGTTTGAAATATTAAAAACCCTGCATATAGGTGTCACCTGAAAGGAAGACAGCAGAAGCAAGTAATGAAAGGAAGAAGAACCCTTTAATTCACAATATCTAGGGTCAGAGTCAAGGCAGAAATAGGAAATGGAACAAACGAGGCAGGAATCAGAAAGTACCTAAAAGTATGGTGTCAAAAGTCAAAAGACAAAGTCTGAAAGTACAGGAGGAGCCAAAAGCTACAGATGAAGGCTTGAGGCACCAGCTAGCTAGAGAACAATGTGGGCTGCTCCAAAGGTTACCTGTGGTTAGGCTGTGGTTACCAAAGCTCAAGCTGAAAAGAGCAGTTCTTTGATCCTGGCTAATGAACCCCAGCTAGAGAGAACTGAGGCCAAACTCGGATACCCGAAAGCAAGCCACAGTAGAGCAGGCTCTTAGTTTAAGGGCATAGCTTAATCCAGCATTTGAGGTAAACTGCAGAATTTGAGAGGCTGAGTCAATGGCTAGATGGTTGCACTGTGCTTTGGTGCAGTATTCTGTTCAAGTATTTTGCTATTGTGTTTCTCCAGCAAGAACCAGATATTGAAAAGAATGTGAATACCAGTTCAGTACTCCCAGAAAGTCACGGAAAGGATTTTGTTCCTTTCCATGGACTTTGGATCAGGCTCACAAAGCCTTTAGGAGCTCAGTTTGTTGGGTGATCGTGAATCATTTTCTTTCTTATCCTACAGGTACATCCTCTACTTTGGCAGGCAGTCTGCTGGTGTTTTTCAAAAATTTTTAGAAACTGAATGAAAGGAAGTAAGCATTAGACAGGGTAATTTTCCTATGATGAATTAGGGCTGGGCATTCATTTGTTCCTTTGAGAAATCTTTGATCTGGTTTTATATCTTAGTTGTCCTTGATGGGAAACAAACTGAGCCTTTGTCAGGTAGTCATGAGTGGGATAATACCTGTACCTTAAGATGCTTACCTACTTCCAGTAGGCTTAATGATTATCTGTCTTCTTCAGACTCCTGAGAACTTGCATAACGTGCCATAAGGGGGAAAAGAAGGAAGCAAGAATAATATAGATCAGCACTTTAGGCCATGTTATAAACTATGTGGTAATTTGGACTGCTGCATTTACAGTTAAGTTCTACCAGATGACACATACAGAATGAATCACAACATGCCTGAGTCTGCACACCCTTCTCATTGCAATGAGCTCAGGGCAAGAAGGGGCAAAGGGATTAAGTACTCAGTTGTCTCCTTCCTCAAGAAGCCAAATCAAAGACCTGCCTCCTGATTTACAGATCTCTGGGTTTTGCCACATCTCACTCCAGTCCAAAAGTTCAGCATCAGTAGTTTTCTATATATTTACTTATATAAGTATTACATATATTTACATATTTATACAGACACACACATACTTACAGAAACAATATATACATACTAACTTCCACGGTTTCAGCATTGTTTGCATACGTGAGGTGTGTGACCAGTGTTACAAGGCACATCGCCATATGACTGCAAGGGACTGAGCTGCCATTGCTGCAAGTAAGCTGCTGTTGAAAGCGGCCTCTTCCTTTCTGGAAAGCTTACGCCACAAAATGATAGCAAGGAAGACAAAGCTCAGTAGGCTTTTCTGAAACGACATTATTGCCCTTTCGCTGACCTCTTTGCTGTACTTGAGCGACTGGCAGCACTAAGCTATTAAGAAACAGGGCGTGCACGTTGCACCCAAAAATCTTTCATAAACACCCGTCTATCATGGCTCCTTAGGAGGAAAATGTACTTTTGCCATTGCTCCTGGCATCTTGGAACAGCACTACACGCCATTTGGTTCCCTGACCTTATCAGCTGGGTTTAGCTGCATGTAGAGCTTAGCAAAAAGAAAACACGGTTCAGTCTAGAGCATGTCCCATGGGCTCTTTTCTTTTTTTTTCTCTTTGTGAATTGTTACTGACAACGTTCTTCTATAAGTAAAGGTTTTCAGCATTCCTATGGTCTCATTCAGCTTTTTTCTGTAGGTCTTGTTGAGACAGGAGGGTGAAAATAAACACACTTCTGGTGGGTGAATGGATGTCTCAGAAACTTATAGTAGGATGTAAGAGATTTCTTTTTTCTTTTTCCCTGTTTTCAGTCCTTGTTAGACTTCTGTTGCATATGCAGCAATTGTCTTCTGCATAAGAAATGGATATTAGTGTTTAAGAACTATTTTTTATGTCACAGCCTACGGAACGTACTTTGAATATTCTTTTAAAAACACGAACTTCGGTCTTTGAGTTACACCAAAACTAAATGAGAGTCTGGGCATGACGAGGCTTACTTTCTTCAGCTGGAAAAAGCACTGGGGTGAAAAGCTAAAGTCTTGGTCTTTGCAAAATCATGCACCCTCTGAAGGATTTCATTCCCCATCCCGCCTCTTCCCCCCTGCTACCACCAGCTGCCATCAGACGATGATTGCAATGGGCAATTACAGCTTCTCATGGAGAAGGAAACAGTAATTCATAGAATTCAGTGAGCTCAGTTTATACCCTCATATACTCCTGGTAAGGCCTGCCTGGGGCCTTTTTGCAAGGGTTTAGTGAGTTTAGCCCAGTGACAGCTGTTTCTTTCATCATCTGGTTTTTATATGTTACATTTCTATTTAACACTGCTCTCTGTCAGGTCTAATCATTCTTTTCTTCTGAGGGACTGCCTTCTGAAAGGGGCTAAAGAATTTATTCTCCAGGCTAAAAGAATCCTGCACTGAAAAAGAGCTAGAGGGAAGTACAGTACCCTGAAAGCAAATTTTGTTTTGGCTTTAATGCCTGGAAATGGGGTAGCAGAAATGGAGGTAAATACCTTATTGGAATTAGTCATTAGCCTCTCCACTTCCCCTCTTACAAGAAGACAGAAAGCTTGAGGCAAGTCCCTGGCAGCAGTTGCAAAGTTGGGTGGGGATTCCCTTCCACAGCAGAAAGAGCAATTATTCGCTATCATTACTTGATCCTTTTTAATTAGCCCTTGGACATCTATTTTACAACTCAGTTTCTCTCCAATGGCATGAAGTAGTGTTGAGGTCATGTAAGTGCCACTGTTCTTTCTCTCTCTTCTGTTCCTCTGAAAGCCCACTGACTCCCACACAGAGAATCATCAACCAGTAAGGATGGAATAATTCTCAGGGGAAAAAAAAAAAGTTAACCCTAATGACATGTGTACTAAATTCTAAGACAAAAAATTTATGCTGAAATTGCAAGTCAGTACTTGAGCAGATTAGGTTCACATGCAAGACTTTCTAGCTGTACCAACAGAAATTCTATTCAATTTCTGTACCAACAGAAAAACAGGAAAGTTGATGAGAAAAACAAGAGGCCAGGAAATCTTCTGAGGAGAGAAGTCAGTAGGGGTGGAGGTAGCTAACAAAAAGATAAGAATCTAGGGCAAGGTTTTGCTAAGGTTTGATATATTGTTTTTATTTGTAAAGACAGGCTAATTTTATGTCAGAATGACCCAGAATTGCAGAGACTTTTCCATCTATGTACTAAGGGACTATATTTCATGCAATTTTTATGTATTAGAGTTCTTGTATCTCATTTCACTACCTCCTGCATAAAATAAGTTTTATGCAAATAAATGCTTGAGATTTCTGGATTGCTCTGTGTTTTCAAAGGTGTGACAATGCACTAATCATTAAAAGAAGGTGATGATCTTTCATAACATTTTTTCTGCATCATCGTTCAGCAAAAGTCCAAGTAAACTTCACAGATCTGACCTAATTAAAACCAGCATCAAACACATGCCTCTTTAGTTCAGATTCTGATTTTTGAGTATAAATGAGAAGCTGATTCCATAATCGTGAAGCATAAATATGAAAGGCTCCAGCCACCAAACGTTTTCAATTTATATTTAGGACAAGCTAATAAATCAGACTCTGACCTCAAAATATAACTGGAAACATAAATGAAAGTCAATTGTAAGGATATTCTGGAGTAATGTGAAGAACCAGATAGGTAAACAAAAATACTTTAAAAATATCAGTGTAAAGTATTACTGCTAACCGATGAAAGGTTTTCAGCTCCAGGGTGTTTTATTCCAAGACTTTTTCAGACTTTTTTTTGCTTTACAGTAAAACAGCTGTACTTACTTATGCAATCTAGCAGGCTACAGTATTGTATCAGTAAATGAATTTAAACTGTTTGCAGGGTACCAGTTATGAGAGTTCTCGTAAACCAGCACACAAAGATTCGAGGTCTAAATGCTACTGATAGCATCCATGCCAAGTGGTCACAAACTGCAACTAGAGACCTGTCCCAACACCGCCATCATAAAAATTGCAGGGTGATCCTTTATGAATGGCATCTTCTGTGATCTCTCTACACCTTGTGTCAGAGATCTGACACAGAAAAATCTAAAAATAGATTTTTAGTCTATTATTTAAGAATTCATTTCCAATCTCTGCTGAGGCAAGCATAGTATCTTCATCTAGAACTCCCTTGTGGTCATTCTTGTATCTCAGACATAGAATTCACCCTTGTTTTTCCATTGTTCACTGACAATAAAAAAAGCCCCGCTCTTTAACTTACTTCTTTTTTCCTTTATAGTTCTCAGAGAAGGAAGAGTTGCTTGCCAAATACTGCTGTCAGTCTGACATAACTGTGGGCTTGATCATATGAAAATTGAAAGTGTTTCTCTTTTCAATTGATTAAATGATTAACTACAGACTTCTTTAATAGAGCAGTCAGCATAACTCATCCATAAACTCAGCATGGAGCACTGTGTTCACCATGCTCTAAATTGCTGACAAACAGTTTATGGTTTGTCACATTTGGCAATCTCTATACAGAAGAAAGGCCAGTCTTAAGCTGAAATAAAAATAGGTGCTTTAACCAGAACTTGGAAACAACTGGTAGGAAGAGAGGTTGTACAAATATGTATCAAAAATGTTCAGCTTCTCTTTTCTCATTTTACTAGCTTTAGTTTTATACATCACCATAACTGTCCTTTCCAATCAAGTACAATCTGTAAACAATGTGATGTAAACAATGTTAAGATTCTGTATTGCATAATCAGATAACATTTCTAACATATTCAGCAAATGCTAGGCATTTGTAAAATAGAATGGTAGCTAAAGGAGTGAGGAAGGTGAACTTGGAACATCTTGACTCTATTATCTTACTCTCATAAATCTCCCTGTCTCAATTGACACAGACCTTAGAATGTTTTTTCCACCCTCTCCACTTCCTGGCAACTTTTTGAAAGTTGACAATTGTGATTTTTTTTTTTTTTTTAAGAAAAGTATTTGTTTTGACTTTCTGCAAACATCTAGTATAAAAGAAAAATAATAAAGTCATGTCCAATAATTTTAACTGTTTGGACAGATACAGGGTTCCACTTCAATAACTCTTGGGTTTTGCAGCTTCCAGAGAAGCCCTGGAGAACCAGAATGTCAACTTGCTATGTGTTTTACAAACATCTAGGAAAAGATACATCTTCATACAAAGTAATTGCATACTTCTCAGCCCCATGTGCTCTAAGATGATCTAGATGAAAGGGTCTTCACAGCAACACAAAGTTCTGCTGAGATTAGTCAAGCCACAGCTGGGCACATGGAACCATCCACTTAAAGTAGTCCACTGAATCATAACCCAAATGGCAGCAAGCAGTAAAAGCAAAGTGCAGAAAAAAGCAGTAGTAACATGAGTGGCATATGTACATGGCTTGTGCGTCGGTTTGCTTCATAATGTAAGAAAGAGCCATCTGAGAATCCATGGGTGGTATCTGACTCTTCAGTGGCAGCTACTCTGTCTGTTGGTTAAAATGATGACAGTCTAGCAAAGCCATGTGAGGATTAAAGATTAGAATAGCAGGAGTGTCACAGATCAGAATTCAGTAGCTTCTTTATATACTAGACATATCTTAAGAAACCAAAATATTCTTCACCTGATTAAATCTGATCTCTAAAAAAGCACTGAAAATCTGCATGGCATGAACCTGCCCCAAGAATAATGTTTCTGGAAAGTCTTTTCTCTACTTAAGTAGAATATAGATTCAGGGCAGGATTACTGATTTTATTTTTCTTAGTTTATTTAAAGCAATTACTGTAGAGGTTGTTCTAAACACTGCCTTTCAGTTTCTGTGACCATATGACCAGGATTAAGAAGTATTATCTACCCTAGAACATGGGCTGGCATTGTATCGTATCTAGCCATTAGCTGATACAAGGAGCTCACAGACTGGATGAAGTACGTCACTGGACAACAAACATTTACAGCTGTACTGAGGACGAAAACTGACAGATAAGGAAATTCAGAGCCAAGATAGGACAAAGAAAGGTCTTTGGTATTTCTGCTGACCTCTTTGCTGCCTTTAAATACAGAGAAACTCTTCCACAGGTTTGACTGCCCTTTCAGCATTTAGATGCATAGAAGCAAGCTGTGGATTTCTGAGGATAAGGGGTCTACAAAAGCCATCTTCTTCTACTTTCTGGTTTACCTTTGACCTACTGGTAACTGTAGATTCGAAGTTCTCATCCTGCATTGGGAATATATAACCTAACACGTAAACGGATGTAATATTACAAGAATCGGAATAGTAGAGTAATATTTGCAAAATGCTTCTTCTTTCAGAAGCTCCTATGATCCTGAAATGTGCCATAGTGCCAAATCACAAATGGTTATTACCTAACTTTTCTACTGTTCTTTATAGTGAACTGGATCTTATTTCTACCATTTAGTACAACTTCTCCATCCAGTCACAAAGAAACCACTTTCTGCACTGTGATCCCTGATGCCAGAACAGTACAATGTCTTTCCTTTTTAAAGCCTTTGCTTCCATCTACCCCTCACATGTGTTAATAAAACACTTCTTGACATAGAAATACATTCTTTACTTCTGACACAAAGAATGAGAAGAAAAGCTCCATAAATGACCATTTTCCTTACGTCATCTATTTTTAAAGAATTTTATAGACACTAATAGAGTGTTATGGGTGTCATCCAAATTTTAGTGACATAAGTGAAAAAACTCCCACCATTTCATTGACTTCAGTGAGTGCTGGATGTTACATGAGTAATGTTCATTGCATAAATCTGGACAGCTTTCATTCAGAGACCATTTTTAGATTTCAAACTTTACTTTTTTCCAATAATAATTTTTGTTGTTGTTTCTTTTTCATGTAGATTTTTCACATTTAGTTGCTGATCCAAATCAGAATAAAGTCAAACAGCTTTGATAATTTCATGCAATTGATATATTTGTCAATGTCTGATGTGTAGAACTACTACACATCAAGAAACCAATGTAGCCCAGGATTCAGACACTGGAGAGATTAAAATTATGACTCCATACTTTCCCTATTATGTGTAAGATACTGCATTTCACTCACAGATGAATGACAGATTTATTAATACTATGTATATATAATTCTTCTATAGAAATATGTGTGTATATATATAAATGACTACATCAAAATATAGAGAATACAAGCACATGATCATTTGACTTATTCATGTTAGTCTAAATTTGCTTGTTTTGATAATTATTATAGAAGAGTTAATAGAAATTCAAAAAAGGGCAGAAGCACAAATGAGGAAAAAACTCCAGATTAATTTTGAAGTTAACTGATTTTATTTAAATAGAATAGCTGCTTGCAACACAGTTTTCAAATTGCTTGAATTGTAAAAGGTATTTTAACAAACAAAAAAGTGGAGACCAGTGACGAGTGTCGTTCCTCAGGGGTTAGTATTGGGACCGGCACTGTTTAACATCTTTGTCGGTGACATGGACAGTGGGATCGAGTGCACCCTCAGCAAGTTTGCTGACGACACCAAGCTGTGTGGTGTGGTCAACACGCTGGAGGGAGGGGATGCCATCCAGAGGGACCTTGATAGGCTTGAGAGGTGGACCCATGTGAATCACATGAAGTTCAACAAGGCCAAATGCAAGGTCCTGCATGTGGGTTGGTGCAATCCCAAGCACAAATATAGGCTAGGCGAGGAATGGATTGAAAGCAGCCCTGAGGAGAAGAACTTGGGGGTATTGATTGATGAAAAGCTCAACATGAGCCGGCAGTGTGCGCTTNAAGAAATTCTTCACTGTGAGGGTGGTGAGGCACTGGAACAGGTTTCCCAGAGAAATTGTGGCTGCCTGCTCCCTGGAAGTGTTCAAGGCCAGGTTGGATGGGGCTGTGGGCAACCTGGTCTAGTGGAGGGTGTCCCTGCCCATCATGGCAGGGGGGTTGGAACTAGATGATCTTTGAGGTCCCTTCCAACCAAAACCATTCTGTGATTCTATGAAACAATGTGTCTCTTTTGCAGATGCAGATTCTTCTAGCTTGTTAAACATTTTTAAATGAACTCTCCAATAACACAGACTGGCATGAAAAAAATGTTATTTTAGAATGTGTCTGCATTAGAACAGCTTCTGGACAGTGAATTTAAAAGTTTCAGAAAATTTTTACTACATTTGAGGAGATCCTTCTAGGAATAAGGAACCATAGGCATATTTTGGGAGTCAGTTTTTCAGCCATAAGTCTTTGGGCAATTTAAACAAGTTAGTAGATAATAGTATCACTGAGAAATGGGAATGATCGTCATAAATGGAGATCTGAATGGTTTTAATTCTCTCAATTTATGATTCAGTATTCTGTAGTCATTACCTAAATTATTAACAGAGACCCTACACCAGCAAAATACTTAAAACAGCATTGTCATACAATGAGGAATAATTGGAAGTAGGAATAAAAATACATTTCTGATATCCTTTTATAGCAGCTGATGGAAAATGTTGATTTTTTTTTTTTTAAAGGTAACTGTTCAGTCACTAGTTAACTTGATAGAAGTACCTACTTCAAGTTAGTTCAGGTAGAAGAAACCTACAATGACTGTAGACATATGCTCTGAACTGAAACCTTGAAAGGGTCATGGATCAGAATCAGAAAATGTAGGACAAATGAAGATCCCACAGGGTTGATACTGGAGCCAACCTCTAAATGTCTTTAGTGGACTGGGCCTCTGAAAACAGCTTCAGTGCCATGGAGAAATCCAGCAACCAAAAGGAGTCAGTTTTGTGATTCCTGTGGGTACTTTCTTAGCAGTACTGATGCATTCAAGAGAAGACTGGTCATAGAAAGACTTCAGCATTGGCAGCTAAGGTAGAGCTTCAAAAGGATGCAATTTCATGCTTCCATATAAAACTTTTCTTAAAAAACATTCTGAGCCAAAACTCTATTCAATTTGGCATTGCTTCTTCTATGTATGATACAGATGGTAGAAAAGCACATGAAAGTTTGAAAGTTGAGAGCATTGCTACATCTGCTTAAGTTACTATACAAATGAGCATACACAAGTAGTAAGTACTTTGCTGTTTGCAGGTAACTGTTTAGTTGTGGCTCATTTTGAAACAAGGCTTTAATTTTATCCAACAACTGAGGCAGAAGAATCACAAAGGGAGAAAAGTTTTATTTGGTGTTTGCCATTTTCTGCTTTATGTTTTATTTTTTATAGTGTTCCTCTTCTTCAAAATTTCCATTAGCTTCTACATACTGGGCTATTTGGTTCAGCTAACCTGCTGCTTAGAACAGAGTCATTGTGGGTGACATTATGAGGTACCTTTATTTATTAGGCTTCAGTATTCCTAGACAGGAAGGAAGTTAAAGGAAATGAGATGAGGAAGGGACTGGCAAAATAAAAATGAATAGTATGGTGGTGCGTTGACCTTGGCTGGCTGCCAGATGCCCACCCAGCCGCTCTCTCGCTACCCATCCTCAGCATATGAGGGAGTAAATAAGATGAAAAAGCTTGTGGGTTGAGATAAATACAAAGAGAGCACATCCCAGTTATTGTCAATAGGCAAAACAGATTCAACTTGGAGAAAATTAGTTTAATTTAATTTATCACACAAAGAAATCAAGTTGGATAGTGAGAAGCAAAGTCAAAAATTAAAACATTCCCTCCCCTTTTTTCCTAGGCTCAACTTCACTCCTTCAGCCCCAACTCCTCTACGTCCTTTCCCTCACTCCCCAGGGCCATGCAAAGGGATGGGGCGTTGGGGGTTATGGGGCCAATCCATAACAGTTCCTTTCTGCTGCTCCTTCCTCCTCACACTTTTTCCCTGTGGGTCCTCTCCACAGTCTGTAGTCCTTCAGGATAAACCTGCACCAGCCTGGCATCCTCCATGGGCTGCAACGTGGAAATCTCCTCCCATATGGCCCTCTTCATTGGTTGTAAGGGAATATCTGCTGCACTGTGGTCTCTTCCACAAGCTGTTGGAGAATCTCTGCTATGGTGCCTAGAGCACCTCCTCCTTCTTCTTCTCTGACCTTAATATTCACAGGATTGTATCTCACACTTATTTTCCTCACTCCTCACAGTGTTGTGAGTGAATTTTGGCCTTTATAAAATATGTTTTCCCAGAGGGGCCACCAGTTGGCTGATGTGCTCAGCTGTGTAGAATGGTGGGCAGCCCCCTGGTCTCTTCCCACAGAGACATCTCCTGCAGCTCCCCTGTTGCCAAAACCTTGCCATGTAAACCCAATGCAATTACAAAGACGAGGAAAGCTCACCGCAGTTTGGAAAAGGTTGGAGTGTCTCACTTAGCCCCAGTTTCTCCTACTTGCAAGTTACACGTGGGAAGCTTCCTTCCAAGCCAGAGGTTACAAGTTGCCCTGACAATGCACTTCCCCATTCCTCTGGATCACTCACATATTGCTCTACAAGTGGAGTACCAGAAGGAGAGAGGCAGGAAGGCATAAGCCAACAAAGACCTTTGGGACAGTGCTCATTATACACTGTCACAGCCGAAGAAACTTCCAGCCAGAATTGTTACAAGAAACATCTGTTTTCTGTTCATTAATATTCAGGAAAGTGAGAAAATCTAGTTGAAAATCCCATGAGAAACAAATATTTGGAGAGAGGGACAGCACAAACTGACTTTCTGCTCACCTGACTTTCTTCATATACCTCCAAAGAAAAAATGGAGCCATGTAAGACCACACTGGATGTTTCCAATAACTTCTCAGACTCTCTTTAGGCAGAAACAGCAATCATGCTATATGTAAAAAGGGTGTGACAGAAAGAACTGCTTTCTAAAGACTATCTTAATCTTCTGTAGCCATTTAAAGCAACCAGGTAAGAAAAATGAAGGTACTGAGATTAGTTACGACTACTGTCGTCTTGCTTCTCTGAATGGAGTTAAATATACTGCACAACAGCTGTGACAAGAGGTTGTTGTGCATCCTCTTACCTCATTTCAGATTCTTGTTCAGGTACCTGTTTTTGCCTTTGATACCTCCTCCTGCTTCATCTCTTCTCAGCTCTGGCTTCTTCTGAAGGCTTTCCTCATCTCTCCACTTTACTGCTTGGTCCAGCTATTTCCTCAGTTCTTTTCTCTGGCAGTGTCCTTGTTTTGTGCTCTAGCTCCTTCACAGGCATTATTCTTCTCTTGTACTTATTTGACTGCTTTCTGGCAAATCTTTTCTCTTTTCCATCCCCTATCACCGTGCCTTCCAGCCTCCACTACCTGCTCGACTTGGCGGTGGCAGCCACAGATGAAAAACAGGCATCAGACACACTTACCCCTATATGGTATACTTTGTGTGATGGTCATGATGTTTATCCCACCCTTGCTGTGAAATGGTCAGCATATGTGTTTACCCTGGCCAGTTGGTCTAAAAAGAAAACAAAAACAAACCCCAGGCACTGTAAATCAGATTAATACAATAGGAGTGTTTCTGCTCTTGTTTATGTCAGTTGTACAAAATTGACGTAAGTGTGGTCACTCCTGTTTTACCTGATTGTTTGTGAAATTTAAGTAAATAGCTGTGAAAATGAACTATCATGGAAGAATAAGGTGAGCTTGGGCTTAATTACTGACTCCAGTATTACACCAGTATAATGTCTCTGAAATCAGTGGTATTGCTCTAGCATAAAAATGTAGTAAGCTGTGGGGAATGAAATCCTGTTTTGTTGCCTCTGAGAATTTTCGGAGTCTGCCTGATATGGCATGAGTCAAAAATATTTTGTTATTCACTGCTTTTTCTAATTATCAGATTTGTCTCCAGTCCATTTTGCGGTGTTGGCCAGCACTTGATCTGAGTCAAATTTTCCATACAATCCACACTGCTTTATGTCTCAGTGTTTTTTTTCTTCTGCCTTAAAACCAGAACAGAAGAGCTGGCTAAGCATGTACAAACCTGCCTGATGAAAAGACTTGTTTTTCCTTTTCCCTCACCCTTTCTTTTCCATTTAATGTTAGTATCAAGATAAAATACAGTTTAAGTAGCATAGTGTTTAGAACTATGAATTGGAGAAAGGGATTAGCAGATCATCAATCTGTTCACTTGCCAGTGGACCACTTAATCCACACAAGTCATCTTAATTAAAGAAGCCAATCTCCTGGAGACAGTATTAAATTTTATATTAAGGAACTGTAGTGTATGTGTGCTGTTGTTTTGAGAACACTAGTTTCAGCATTCCTTTACTGCTGGGCTTAGTCTATGGAGAGTTATTTAGGGATGAAAAACATCTCTAGTCACATAAAAGCATATGAGAAACACAAACAACTGGAATGAATAAGTAACAAATCCTCCAGTTCCTCAGGAGTGCTCACTGAGTGGTCTCTTCACTTGGCCCGAGATCCTATTTATATTCTTCCCATTAGGTACCCAATGCTGGCGCTGCTGTCTCCACACATTTCTGCATTTGGAGGAAGGATGTTCACTTTTGAAATTCAGGTGAAATTTCATCTGCAAGTTGCTTTCTGTACTACAGTCTGGATCCTTGACAGACAATTTGGTGGAAGAATGGGATTACTTGGTCTGGGTGACATGATAGTTTAGCTGAATTTTCTGATCACGGTGTAGACCTAAGATGCATCACTGCGCGTATTGATTCAGACAAACCTATTTCCTACTGAAGAGCACAGCCATAGTTCGGTGGCTTCCAGGCTTGCTATGTTGTCTTGCTTAGGGAAAATATGCATAAAAACCTGCTTTGGTTTACAAGTCATGGCTGAAGGATCTCCCTTGATGAAACTGTAGTTTTTGGACAAAAAGAGAATGGTCTCTTTTCCATACATTATACTAAAAAAAAATTCCAGTATTGCTGGCTTTGCTAGAAAAATCCCAGCGGCATTGGCTTTGGAAAACAGATTATCAGAAGCCTGGCTTGAAAAATCACTGATTTGCAACTCACGAGGAATAAAAGAACCCAGGAGCTGCCATTGCACTTCAGTTCCTTTTATTTTTCTGATTCTGTCTTGAGTTGTGTGCTGCCTTTGTCTTACCCAGGGTCAAAGACATCAAAACAAACCAAATGTTTCTGAAGTTGAAAAAAACCATTAAACTTCTGGTCCAGGTGGAACTTTTTTTTTTTTTTTTTTTTTTTTTTTTTTTTTTTTTTTTT